>PVJA010010844.1:0-56322 GCA_004027025.1 Myocastor coypus
ACCAGGGTTCGAACTCACGACCTTGCACTTGCCCAGCAGGCACTTGTGCCTCGGAGCTATCTCCCCAGCCCTATACATGATAAATCTTGATTCTCTTTTTTTTCCATTTTCCTCCCTACGCTTCAACCCCTTTTCCTTTTGTATTTATAAAAGATTTGTTTCCATTGTTCTTTTTCTTTTTTTTTTTTCCTTTCTCTTGCCCCTTCTTAGCAACCCTCCCCCTTGGAGGATTTTCTTCCTATTTCACGCTATCTAGTACAGATTGTTATACACTTCTGGTTTCTCACATGAGAGAAACAAAGTGGTACTTGCACACGTATGTCCAGTCTATTTAATGTAAGAATATGGTCTGAAGGTGCGTCCATTTACCTAGAAATGTCTCACTTGTCTTTTATGGATGAGCAAAAAGACCACATTTTCTTTATCCATGCATTGGTTGATGGGCATTAGGGCTCTTTCTGAGATTCAGCTGTTACGGACTGCCACTATAAACGTGGGTGTGCATGTAGCACTGTGGTATATATAATGCCTTTCATACCTTCTGGTAGGCCTCCTCTTTATACAGAGTCCTAGCCACATTATGGTTGACTCCTCTCTACATGTGTCAGAACAGAGCACAGTGAGCACTGGCTCAGAGTAGAGAGTAGCAAGACTTCCTGGATCCCACATGCTTACTTGCCAGGTTGTAGAATGTTGTGAGTAAGTTACTACTCAGGCTTACCCAGTATAAAACAGGGATCAGATAAGCTGCAGCCCATATGTTCCTAGAGAGGGGCTGCTCTGACTGGAACCTCCCTAATAGGTGTACATACTACAGTCAACTTGATTTCAGTTTGTACAGCTTATAAGTGTGAAATAGTAGGTTATCATTTTTTTAAATAAACTATAGGAGTCATTTATTTTCCTGTAGCCTGTTTCCTCACCAGCTCTTCATTTTTTTATTACTTTTAAAAAGAAATAACAATGAGACAGTTTCAAAACACGTTAGTAGGACAGCCATAAATGCAGTGCCTATTGTTGTCCTCATAGTAATTGTTCAGAGTACAAGATGCAGGCATGATAACTTTCTTAAACACTATTGGTACAAATATTTCTTCTTATTGAACTAAGAGAAAGTAGTTGTATGCATGATCCAATATTCCATAATAATAGCGGGTTATCAGTAGAACTGGCAATGTTGGAAGTTGTTGACTTGAGCCTTTTACAGCTCAGCATACTAATCTGGTTTTACTTTTTTATGCCTTGTGGTTAAAACTTTCTGCTGGGTAGTTAAGTCTAAGTTAAAACAAAACCTGTATAACAGAACATGGTCATGGCCAGGTCATGAATCACCTTCTTACATTCTTTTTTATGTTTTCAGGACTTAACCCAGTACTACCTTCACACTAAGCTATAATATTATATATATATATGTATATATATATGTATATATATATATATATATATACATATATATATATGAGATTGAGGCCTCCTTGCTTTATATATAAATATATACATATAAATATATATATATAAAATGCCCTTTTTTGACAGAATCTCCCTAAGTCACTGAGTTGCGCCCAGGCTGAGCTCAAACTTGTGTCCCTCCTTCTTCAGCCTCCATGAGTATTGAGATGACAGATATGCCACTGATTCACAGTTCTTTTGTGAGTATTTGTCCAGAGTATATCAGTGTGCCACGTGTTTTAGTAGGCTCTGCCTATATAAAAACAGCACATGATTGCCTGCAACATTTGTCCTTGACAAGATAGTTTACGGCAGCGAAGGTCTCTTGCCCTGCTGGTTCGTGGCATAGGTCAGAATGTTATTATCTGCATACAAGTTCCTACCAGTGTATAAAAGAATAGAAGAACTGATGTGTTCTGGACCTTCACTGACCTTAGATCACACTGAAACTGGCCTAATTCATATAACTGAATTCATCTGTGTGGTTTGAAATTGAGGCCTCCTTGCTTTATATATAAATAAAAAATAAAGAAGAGACTGAAGGTCTGGTAATTTGGCCTTGCTTTTTTCTTTCTTCCTTTTAGGACTGTCTGGGTAATAAGCATCATTATTTAAGTGTCAGGGGACAGGACTTTGGTTTTATTTTTTTTTTTTTTAAAGAATTTTTTATTTTATTTATTTTTTGTTTGTTTGTTTCAGAACCTTTGTTTGTTTATTCACTCATTTTTTTATGGCTGGCTCAGCCTGTCCCGAGGGCAGCGCTGGCACAGCATGTGGTGCCGGGGATCGAACCGCGGTCCCTGAAGCCGCCCAAGCTTTCCCAAGCAGGCGCTTTAGACCACTGAGCCATCCTGCCGGGCCCAGGACTTTGGTTTTAAAGAAACCATATTTCTTAAAAATGTGGCATTGGTTTCTTATGAGGACAAATAGCTCAGAACTACTAACAATTCTGATGAAATTATTGAATGTTCATAGTTTATTTATTTGTTTCTGAATTGATAATGTCTGAAGAAACATAAAGTCTGCAATTATCTATATAAGGTACAGGGTAAAAGTGGCCCCATTATTGTAAGTCTAGGTTAAGCTCCCTAAAAATAAGGAAGAATGAAAACCAAAACTCCAGATATTTTTTCCTTTCCCCGAGGTTCTAGAACATTCTTCTCCAGAATATAACCTATTTAGCTTGCTAGAACTTTTTATCCATGAAATGCTTTATAGTTTATACATATATCATCTTGAAAAAATTTACATTGATGGTTATAATTGAGATGTATTGACTTATGATTGATATGTTATTTGTCTGGTGTTTACCCCTTTTTGTTCTGTGTTTAATTGTTTGCCTTAGTTGGTGGGTGCTTTCAGTTCTCATTCATGGAGTTCTGGTCATTTTGGTCCTTCTCTAAAATATCTTTTAGTAGTCTGCATAGGGCTGGCTTCAGCGTTTAGACAAGATATCATGTCTGCGTCTTGTACTTTGATTAACTACTACAGAGACAACAATATGCAATGTATTAGTTATTGTAACTGTCCTACTATCCTGTTTTGAAACGGTCTCATCGTTACTTCTTTCTCATTAAAATTAATAAAATAAATAAAGTGAAATAAATAAATAAATATATTGTCTTGAACTCACAGCAGCCTTGTTCATTACTTTTTTACAAAGTGAAACTCAGATATATAAATTCTTATTCCAGTGTCCTTTTACTCTTTCATGATCTTTATGTCAATATATTATCAAAATTACAGTAAAAATTGTTGTAGCAGAGCACAACCTGCCCCCATGCCTCCCCCATCCCAGCTACAGTGCTTCCAGTAATAGTTTCTGTTCCTGTTCCAGTGCCTTCTGTCTCTTACCAATGTCAGGTCACAGTGATGCACATTGTATAAACCAGTCCCTAGCTGACAAGCCATTCTGCCCCTGTGTTTTGTGCTTGCTGCTTATCTCATACAAACTCTATTCCACCAGCCCTCAGGGCCCAGTATTCTGAGAATGATCCCAGTCAGTGTCCTGTGATGGAGTAAGTCTGCCTCTAAGTCGTGGGTGTCATTTCAGTGTTTCTGCTGTTAGTGCACTGTCACTACTGTTATGTCTAAACAAACACTTGATGTACTTTGCAATATTTTTATAGCCCTGTGCATTTTCCAAGAGGTATTATAAAACTAGTATATGTGTTAGCCCAGGATGGGCAAACTAAGTCCATATCTGGCATTTTTCCACGTAGATGAAGTAAAGAAATAGTTATCTTGCCAAAGTTTGGGCCATATTTAGCATTTTCTGGATATGTACTGAGTGCTAAGTGTAGAGGCCCTTCTCATTATAATAAGAAAAACATGTGAGAATGCTTGTTTACAGAATCCCTTCTACAGTTTTAAATGGTTGAAGAAGTGGTACCAGCAAGACATGGTAGCATATGTTAATAATCCCAGCACTTAGGAGGCTGATGGAGGAAGGTCTCTGGGAGTTGGAGGCCAGCCTGGGCTACATAGTGAATGTAACACCAGCCTGAACTACATGGTAAGACTCTGTCTCAAAAAACAAAGAACCAAAAAAGGAAAGATAAGCGAAAGAATAATATTTCATGGATTGTGAAAAATTTATAAAGTTAAACTCAGTATATAAGTGAAGATTTATTTATGCATAATCATATTCATTAATTTGCATACTGTTCATTCATATGTAAATGATGCTGTGATGCTCCGTCATTAGTTGTGACTGAGATGCTCTGGCTCCACAGCCTAAAATATTTATTAGCACGGTCTACAGAAATCATTCACTGACCACTATGTTAACTTGTTGCCATCTCTGACTTTGAATACAGTCTTCTAAACCCCCATCTAACTTCTGACAAGAGCTTACCCACAATCTCTAAAACTTAAAGATTACTTTTCACCACTTAGACTTGTTTCTTTTTAATTTTGATAAATTTAGTTCTTTAATATCTCCATGAGTGGGGCCAGCAAGATATTTCAGTGGTCTAAAGTGCCTGCTGAGGAAAGCTTAGGTAACTGCAGTAACCACAGTTTGATCCCAGGCACCACATGCTGCACCAGCCCCAGCCCCAGGGCAGGCTGAGCCGGCCACAATTATATATACAGATACACACACACACACACACACACACACACACACACACACACACACATATATATACATATATATATGTGTGTGTGTGTGTGTGTGTGTGTGTGTGTGTGTGTGTGTATGTATATATAGAAATATATCCATGAGCAATATGACCATGCCATATAATCAACTGTCTAATTCTGAACCTATAGAACACAGAGCACCCTGAGCAGAACTGTAAACTAGACACTTGCTAGTGTTTTCGGATGGTTGGTGGAAGCTTACATATTGGGGTTGCTGATATTCCAGAAGTGTGCTATCCACAGGCACACAGGCAGCACTGTTCCCCACAGTTGGCCATTTTTATTGTTTCTAGCAGTGGCCTTTCTAGGACGTTGCTCCATAGGGTTCTTCTGCAGCCTCTGCATCCTCAGCACATTTATGGGCTTCTGATGTACAGATAAAGCATCCTCCTAACCTACTTTGGTCTGTGTTCTCTGTTCTATTTCTGTTTTTCTTCTCCAAGGTCTTCATTGCTTTCCCTTCTTCCTTGATCCTAAGCCTTGAACCCAAGCTCCTTGAGCGTCATTCGTATTTCTCCTTACGTGGGCAGTTAAACCTCTCTTCAAAGACTCTTCATCTCGCATCTGCTTGCCACATTAGTGCTGGTTTCTGCTTCCTCCCCTGGAGAGTCTGCTCTCATCATGGGACCAGTTTTTCCAGCTATACTTTTTTCTCGGGCCTTTGACTGTGCAACCTATGTGCAGTAGTGATCATTGTTAGCTGTAGCTCCCATCTCAGCCCTTCCGTATTTGTGTTGTTATTTTGGGGGGCACTCCACAGATCTGTGAGAGTCCTGAATTGACTTTCTTTCTTGGTGACTGTTTTTATTCTTCTGTAGAGATTCTCCATTTTTAATTATTCCCTTTGTAACTCTATCTTTTTTCCCTTGTCCACTTCTCTTGGGTAAGTTCATTCATGCATATGGCTTCGCCTTCACCCAACATGTATTTGTTGATTACCTGTGAACCTCTGTCTTGGTAGCCCTCTTCCCTGAATTCTGACTCTGTACTGTACATTAGCACATAGGCATGATTGATATTATTACTTCAACTCATCTTTGCCTTTCTTTTCAGCACACAGAGCTCCTGTTCTTAGTGGATGTCCATAGGACCTTAGGGACTAAGGATATAGTGCCCCCCCCCTTTTCTCCACTCGTGGGTCACTGTATACCTTTCCTCTGGCTCAGCTGTGCCTCACTGAACCTGTGTTCACTGAGTGTTTTGCTTATGGGTTAGTTGAGGACCTCATCTTGCCTCACTCTGTCTGCTTGAAAGAGACTGCCAGCTGCCCCTCCAGGCATTGGTCTCTGCCCGTGTTGTGCATCAGTTCTGTGGCTGTTTGCTTACCATAAAATACAGGGTTCATCATGCTCTCTTCTTTCAAAGTCAGATCATTGCTGATGTATTAAGGTGCATACCATGCCTAAGACAGTGCGGAAACCAGTCCTACCAGTCTGGTTGCCTCTCTCATACACTCCGTACATCAGCCTAGTGTGCTGTTCCCTGACTGCACACTGATCGTGCCATGCTGCAGCGTTTCACATGTGTTATTTCTGCCCAGAACAGCATTGTATTCTATAAGTTCCTCAACCTTCAAAGGGTCTTTTTTTTTTTCTTTTTGAGACAGAGTCTCACTGTGCAGTTCAGGCTGGCCTTGAGCTCACTTTTATAGCCCAGGCTGGTCTCAAACTCCCACCGATCCTCCTGCCTTAGCCTCCCAAGTGCTGGGATTACAGGTGTGGCCACCACGCCTGGCCAAAGGATCATTTTAATATTTTTTTTTTGTTTGTTTGTTTCTGTTTTATTTATTTATTTGGTAAAACTTTAGCCTTTATCTTTACTTCATTCTGAATGTTCTTCTTGGAGCTTGCACTACGCATACACAATCACATTATTTTCCAGCTTGCTTGCCTATCTTCAGCAGTAGCTCATCTTCAGAGATCAGAATCGGGAGAGTACTCACTGTGTTTTATTCATTTCATTCCTTGCCTCATGTATTTTATGGCCATAATAGTAGATGCCTACTCACATGAAAAGTGAATTTGAAAAAGCAGATGGGTGCATAGGGGCCAGACGGATTTTCCATAGGAAAATGGCTACATGCAAGATATTGAGAAAACCACTGGAGATTGATATTCTTGAGTCTTCTGTTATACGTTGGTAAATGTTGAATGGCTCCTGATATGGTTTGTAAATATTGGATGTCTGAGTCACCGCATAATATTCTCCACCCAACCTACACATGGTGTTGCTTAAGACTTTAATACTAGTGGACTAGCCCCTTGAGGCAAATCCCAGGTTAGGAAATGGTAAAGGCGAATATAAATTTGGCTAACTAAGAAGAGGGAGATATAAATGAAGGAGATATAAATCATGACGTACTTGGAAATCAACCTGTAGATGTCCAAGAAATTTAAAATTTGTTTTTGATTTTTTAAAACTATTACAGACTGAAGAAAGAAAACAGACTTGCAGAGGACAGTTGTCTTCACACTGTCAGGATCGCTCCTCTTTTCTGGGTGGTGCTGGTTGTAGATCTCCTGCTTTGCTCAAAAGTCATTTCATAGAAGGGGGCCGGTGAGTGAGCCATGACATCCACAGCTTGTGACTTTGCCTTGGAGAGCCTTATTTTTTGATAAGAAAGGTGAAAAGGGGCAGAAGAGAAAACTCTGGCCTACTTTTCTAGATTAAGTTGCTTCCAATTAGAAATGTGCATGTTGGAGCCTTCATCTGACAGGACAGCACGTTTCATAGTTTAAGAGCGTAGCTTTGTTGTGCTTTTGTGTGGCTCTCTGCCAAGCGATATGTATGGCACAGCCATTCACCTTAACTGAAATGCACCAGTGCAGAAACTTGCTTAGCCATCATGGCCATTCCTCTGCAGCTAACTCTGATGGGTCAGTTACTCCACTCACTGTTAGTAATAAAAAATCATTTAGGTAGAAGCCACAAGATGCTGGTAATGTTCAATAATTTAGTAGTTATAGGAAGTATTGATGGAGTCTTCCTGTAGATACATTCTTTCATTGACACTCCAACTGGCTTGAAATACCTAATTAAGCTAATTTTTGACTTTGACGATATGATACCGAATTGTAGTTACCTTAGGCAGTCAGGCAAAGTAATGTAGTTGTGTCATGAGATGTACAAAACATAATGCACACTCAACATTTTCTGTCAAGTATGAGGCACTGGTCTGCAACTTAGTTCTCTATTACATTCACTTCTGTGGAAAATACCTATTAAATAAAGAGACAGAAGAGAACATTGAAGCAGTGTAATGAACTCTTAAGACAGCTTCAGGAAAGGTGTGGTGATGGGTGAGATGGATAGCCGCGGAAGAGGGCCACAGCAGGTGGCATGAAGCGCCAGGTAGGTCATGGACATGAAAGGCTGCAACCGCATTTTGGTAGCACAGTTGACGTAACGACTGACACAGCTGTGGTAGGGATGGCAGGACAGGCTGGCTGAGGGCAGCGAGGGCACCTGTGTTGATGCAGTTTGTTGAAGGGCAGGTGGTGAGAATGGGTAAGGAAGTTGCTATAGAGCTCCAGAGAGTGTGCTGTTTGAAGTGCCCTGGGAGGCAGGTTAGCTTAACGCTTTGGAGAGAGAAAAACCGTAATCTCTAGGCTTTGGGGAGTGTCTGATGCATTCAATCAGTGATTCGTTTGAGGGCTTAACTCTGATATTACAGGGATTCTAATTTAATGAAAAATACACAATGTGCATTTTTTTTCCAAATTTTCTTATTGATATCCTCCTTTCTTGATCCATTCTGTGGTACTGTGGATTGAACCAAGAGCCTTTGTGCTGAGCTGCATTCCTAGCCCCCAACCTTTGGGAACAGGTTCTTGCAGATTCGCTAAGCTGCCCAGGCTGGGCCTGCACTTACAGTCCTCCTGTCGCAGCCTCCCAAAGTGCTGGGATTACAGCATGTGCCACCGTGTCAGGCTGCCCTTTTCTTATAGATAGAACTGCAGAGGAGATGAAAAAGAAAAACTCACTGCTGTTGAGAAGTTCTCTATGAAAATGGGCTTCTTCCTAGGATCAGTTAGGTCATCTTTAAATCTCTCCCATAACTTAATGTCTTTACGTGAAAAAATGAGTTTAATGGGAAAAAGCAAAGCTATGCCTTTACAAAGCAGTGGTTCTCAACCTTTCTAACGCCATGACCCCGCAATACAGTTTCTCATGTTGCGATGATCCCCAAACCAAAAAATAATTTTGGTGGCTACTTCAAAACTGTAATTTTGCTACAGTTATGATTCAGAATGGCTTTAGGCGACCCCTCTGTTTTGGTCGTTTGATCCCCGCCAGGGTCTCGATCCACAGGTTGAGAACCGCTGCTTTACAGGTTCTTTTCATTTATTCTTTATGCAGTTCTTCCGATGCTTTAACTGCGTGGTGAAGCATAAGCAGGATGTGAACACCTCTGCTCTTTTCTCCTTCTCCTCCTCCACTGCAGCCGTGGCCAGTGGCAGGGTTTCTCTGTTTTGTGAATTTGCATCTACAATAATTCCCCTCCCTCTTCTTCAAAACTTCACTACTGAAGAACAATGTAGAACATTCTTTATTGCAATAGGCACTAATTGTATTCTTAGTTGGGATCTTGCTGTCATAGCCATAATAATTGTGTCATTGTGCAGGGAGGCTGGGTCACAGTCATTATTGTACCGAATAACGAATGCTGTCTACTTGGGATGGGCTGCCCGCTGCATCTGTGGGTGAGAACACACAGGCCCTGTGATCTGCCTGGAAGCCGATCAAACTGCTGTAAAATAACATCATCTGTTAAGCAAGTTAGCCATCAATAGAACCATTGACCTTTTGTTTTAATGCAGAATTTTAATGAGAGACTTCAAACAATAAAGATTGAAGATGTGAGAACAGCCACCTAGTATGGGCTGCCTTTTGGCCAATACTTTGTAATATATCTTAGAGCCATGTTGGCCTGAGTAGAAGCGCAGGACCAGAAGTGCAGGTCTGCCCTAGCTCAGAATGGGGTGTGCTGTGTACACACAGTACATCACAGATTAGATAGATGAGTGACAAATAAGGCTGGCGATAGTTGGGAGCCAGGCCTTGTGGCAACATCCCCTGCGAGAAACCTGTGGATTCTGAAAGTGTTCTCACTGTGAATTAAGTAGTTCTCCTATGTACTTCTTTCACCTACATTAGGAAAATATATATGCTACATAGTTATTGGAACGTGCTAATAATCATTTTAAGAATTTTTGGTAAAGAGGAAGCATTCTGCTCTTTTAAGTAACCTTGATGGGCTTTCGCAAACACCCGAAGAGTCACGGGTTCAGAGTGCTTCTTGTCTCCACATCCCACAGTTCTTTCCCATCCCACTGACCACTGAGGAACACTTGTCAGCCTCTGGACTGCCCATTAGTGTTGCTTGCTAGGAAGGATGGGAGAGTGTGTTTCAAGGCAGTCCTTGCTCTTCTGTGTCTTCAAGTTTTGTCTAATATTCACCAAATCAAACTGAGTTGTTGCTTAAAGTGAAGTATAATGCAATTTATACTTTTGTCTCTTTCCTACTTTCCTGCTTAGTGTATATCTAAACGATTGCTTTTCACAAAAGTAGATTTTGATGACAGATTTCTGTCCTCTGAAGAGTGATTTACATTTGCTATGATTTATTCAAGTTTTTAGGATTTGATGTCTTTTTTTCTGTATTTACAGCAGGGTCTACAGGGTCTCATTACGTAGATCAGACTCATAGTGATTCTCCTGTTTTTAAGCCTCCCAAAGTGCTGGGATTATAGACATGTGCCACAACACCCAGTCTCAATCGCCATCTCAGCTTGCCCTGAGGGCAGGGCTGGCACGGCATGCTGGGGATTGAACCCTGGCCTCTGTGCTCTGCCTAAGCAGGTGGTTAGTCCACTGTGCTATCAGGCCAGCCCTTGTTTTCCTTTTATGATTGCAGAACTTAGAGGTAACAGGGTGGTGGTAAATTTGAATAGGGGAAATAAGGTAATTAGGGCAGGTGGAGAATTAGGTCATCTGCTCACAGCAGGTACAATTCCTTGTACCTAATTTAAATCCTTATAAAAGGAGCATCAAACAAATACTATCTATAATACCATCTTGGAGAATTACACAAGTAATATTTATTCAATGCAGAAATTTGGGAACTGTTTTGTTAAAAAAGAATCCAAGAGCTTACCATTAGACTGTACATGTGCCCTCTTAAGCACCTGTCTTTACGTGTTGGTGCACACACCCTTCTGCTAGGTTTAGACCATTTTTTATGAACCTTGCTTCAGGTTTAAGGTTATTTGGAAACACAGTAGGCATCTTAAATTGCTCCCATTATCCAAGTCCAAGGTTGCAAACATGTATTTTCTCAGGGTTTTCTGATATTAACTACTTTCAAAGTTGACCTAAACATAGGACATATTAAGGGCATGTCCCACAATTTCTAAAGTCTACAAACTTTGAGACTTTTTGTATGTTTGTAAAATGCTTATATCTTTCTTCAGAAATATATAGGAGACATTTCTAATGTAGAAATTACAAATAGATAAATCTTATTGACTTTAATCAAAATGAGACAGATTTACTTTTTATTATTGGTTGTATTAATCGGATGCCAATTAACAAACAAATTGCCTGTTTTTACATATTTTTCCCTTAGAGAAATGGAAATGAGTTAAGATATTCTTATAAAAATTTGTTTCTCATTTTTAATATCTTCCCTTTCTCCTTCTCACCTATGAACCCCTTCCTCCACATAGCTAACTGCTACTGTTTTCTGCTTCTGTGACAGCTAGCCGATGGCGGAGTCTCTTCTCATCAACTGCCTCCCTGGCGTTTCCTTATAGTCCTGTTGCAAGACTCAGCCCTTATAGCAATGGCATTAATACTCCCAGCTTCTCTAAAACCTCAAATAAAGCAATACTAACACCTGAGAAAACAGGTAATATTTCAACTTGTGGACTAACTGCTTGCTTTGCAATTCAGTCACTAAGCACATCTCAGCTGTCTTTCACTGAAACGCTAGAAGGCCGTGCAATAGTGTAGTCTATGCCACATGGGCTAGGTATACATGGGACTAGCCTTAGCTTGTGCTCTAACACCACTGTCCTTTGCTGTGTTCTAGTCTCCCCTCTCCAGCAAAAGCTCACATACCATGCATAGCTTCATGTTTCCCAGTACCTGATATACATTCACAACAGAGGTGGAATGTGTATGTTTTGCTAACGCACAGCTTAAGTCACCAATGGTATATGTGTGACTATCTGATCAGGCAGCTTTTCATTAATTCTGTTAGTAAAGAACTGATAAAAGTGATTATAAACATTTATATCACCAGCAGTACAAGCTGCCCAATGGGACGGTCATGCATGTACCACCAGTGGTTCAGGCCACTGAGAATGGATCAAGTGTCAAGTAGAGTTCAGTTAAAGATTATAAGGCTTTGCTTTAAATTTTTATTTTTTCTAGTAGCTGTTTTTTGTTTCTTTGTTTTGTTTTTAGCCAATGCTGTTTTTATTTTATTTTATTTTATTTTATTTTATTATTTTTTTTTTTTCTTATTTCAGAACTTTCGTTTGTTTATTTATTTATTTTTATGGCAGGCTCAGCCTGCCCTGAGGGCAGGGCTGGATCAAACCGCGGTCCCTGAAGCCTGCCAAGCTTTCCTAAGCAGGCGCTTTAGACCACTGAGCCATCCTGCTGGGCCCCAGTGCTATGTTAAATGAATAGTCACAGATTTTCTATGCAGTGGGGACCTCACCATGAGCTTATTTCTCTCAGCACGGGCAGGACTCTATTTTTAAGACTCTCTTCTGTTTGGATCCTTTCTTCCTTAATTCTTTTTATTTTTAGTCGTGCTGTTTCACTTTTGTGAGTGGTTCCAAGTCTTCTGTGACATTCGCTGTCTAAATTAGAATTTTGAACATATTTTGCATATCTGTATATGATATATATTTAAGGCACTGCTGTGTGTGCCCATTGAAGTATGAGCCAGGTTTCATTTTTAGTTTAAAATTTGTAACCACCTACTGCCAGAAGTATGATGTGAGTTGTCTATTTTCCTACCATAATTCCAGATGTTAGCATTAGTGAATATTTTTATTGTGATGTAAAGCACATAAAAGGTCTGGAATATGATTTGGCGATAGAATGCTCACCTCGCATTCATGAGGCTCTGAGTTGGATTCCTAGCACTGCAGCACAAACAAGCATGCAGTATGAAATCTGCCTTTTAAATCTTTTAGTGGGTAGTACAGAGAGATTTTTTAAAATCCAGAAACTTGACTTTGAGCGAACAGTAAATAAATTATTTCATATATGTATTATGAACTTGTAAGTATGTATGTATAGTCTTGACCATAAAATGGTGATTTTTTAAAAGTTTTATTATTAGCATAAGTTTGTGACAATGTTCTAGCCATTTTCTGATATTTCAAAAGCAGGAAAATAACTGAATACAAATTGTAAAGCATGTACAGATACCAAGTTTTCCAGTAATGAGCCTTTCCTCTGTGTCTTAGGTTACACTTCTAGGGGCTCCCCTCTCAGCCCCCAGTCATCTATTGACAGTGAGCTGAGTACCTCAGAGCTGGAGGACGACTCTATCTCTATGGGCTATAAGCTGCAGGACCTTACAGATGTTCAGATCATGGCTCGTCTGCAAGAAGAAAGTAAGTTCTTCTTAAACTAGGAAGAAGATTTCCACAGGGAATACCGGAGGCAGGGGAGGTTCAGGCACTCCTCCTAAGGTAATGGGAAGACAGGCCTCTTCTTGGATGGTCCTACTTCGTAGGTGAAGCAGCTGCATGCTTCCTAAACACTCAACAGCATCCTGAGGGCGTCAGGCATGTGGGACTTCCACCTGGCGCAGCGCCTGCATTCTTGAGCATCCCAGAGCGTTGGAGTTTGTGTTTACATGAATATATGTATATGAATGTCTTTAACAGCTCTTTTTGCAATAGCTAAACACGGAAGTTGGTTTAGATGACCTTTAGTAGGTGAATGGTTAAAACAAATTGAGGTACACACATAACTTGGAGAAGTGCTGAACAGGAAAAACAAAGGAAGTATTAGAATAGCACTGTGGGTAGAGCTACAGGGACTCATGCAGAGGGAAAACAAAGATGGTGAATGATCACATACTGAGTAATTCCATTTATATAACATTTTAAAGTGTCAACATTTTAAAAGGGAATGACAGAGTAATATTGAGTATGGCCAGTCATTCATGAGAAGCTGAAAGCAGCCAGAACCACTGCATTTATTGATCCCATTTACAATCAGGAAAATGGTGAGGGGCTTATCCGATGACTCGGAGGGTGGCTGTGATCTTAAGTCAATGAGGATCTTTTCCTGGAGTACCCCAGTGTCACGGGACCACTAAGGTGTTCACTAAGGCTTCTCGGCCATATCTTCAATTTATAATTTGCAGTTGCCAACAGATTAGTTGTTGGGAAAAGGTATGGTAGATGGCACCTTGTGGGGGAGAGGGAAGTGCATGTGGATGTTATCTGAAAGGCAAAACAAAGGAGTTTTGGATTTTGGAATTGCTCGGTGCTGTGACTCTGGTTGTGATACACAAATCTGTTGAAAAAAAAAAGTTTAAAAACCTGCCAACAATACAACTATAAAGAGCTTACCTGAACATATGCATACGTATGTACATATAAGAGTAAACTAGGAAACCTGAATAAGGTGGTGTATCAGGTGCTGAAACAATTTCAAAAACTCTTGTCAGTAGAGAATACTATATTTCCTAGTGCCACCAGCAAATTTATGATATCTTAAGAAAAATTCAGTTAATGCATAGACATACCTCAATCAATAATTTTGGAAGAGTGGATCATTGGAAACCAAACAGTTTATCGCTGGTTCTTTAATAAAATTACAACAGATCTGCATATGAACCACTTCAAAGGCATCCGTAGTATCACAGAACACAGTTAGGTATAGATCACAGAACTGGGTGAAGCTTATTTTGGGGTTCTCTTTTCAGGCCAACATAAATGGAAACAGCTACTTGTCACTGAAACATAGGGAGCTTGTGCTTTCAGAATTAGTGAGGGATACTAAGAGGAATATGGTAATGCTTGTGCCAGATTTAATAAGATACAATTTGAGGTAAAAGATGATTGCTTTCTATCACTACCAATAAACTTGAGTGCTCATTTAAAAATACAAGTGGTAGCACACACCTGTAATCCCAGTGCTGGGGAGGCTGAAAATAGGAGGATCACTGTGAGTCAAGCTGTACAGTGAGACCCTGTACCAAAACATTAAAAAAAAAAAAAGTGCATGACTAAAAGATGCAGAGTCTGCTTCAGAAGTTAGTCAGGCATAGGTTGCTTTTGAAAAGTTGTGGTATGGGCAATAAATTAAATGATTAAAATCTTGCACTTAAACTATTTCTACATGATGTAGCATAGGATGGCAAACAAATTTAGAGCTTTCTGTCATGCAGACAGCCTGCTGTGGCACACATGCCAGAGGTTTGTCACCCCTGGCTTAGGATGATCTGGAACTGTTGAAGTGCTGAAGTATCAGGATGCTTTGAAAGAGAGAATATTAGTTAACAACAGCAACGAGAAGAAATGGCCTTGGTAGGAAATATTTGTACCTCAGGCTTTAAATTTTGAAAGATGGATGTACAAAGCAGACGTACTTTTTTATTCTTTTAAAGTTTTGTTTCAGAACCTTTGTTTGTTTATTCACTCATTTTTTTTTTGTTTTTTTTAATGGCCGGCTCAGCCCACCCCGAGGGTAGGGCTGGCACAGCATGTGGTGCTGGGGATTGAACCGCGGTCCCTGAAGCTGCCCAAGCCTTCCCATGCAGGCGCTTTAGACCACTGAGCCATCCCGCCGGGCCCCTCTTTTAAAGTTTTAATTAAAAATTATAAGTTTTTGTAACCAAATAATAAGAGAATAAATAACAGGACTATGCCATGTTTTACTATCTTCCATGAATTACTTAGGACAAGACATAAACCAAAAACATTCCTACAAAAATGAAACAGATAGTAACACAAACTATCTTTTTAGGAAGTAAAATAAGCCATTAGCATGAAAGAAACAAACTAGTTTATATGTGGGAATATTACTTGGGTATGAATTTGATTGTTTTAATTTTACTCATAGCAAACATTGATATGACAATGATGACTGTTTCTTCTAAAATTCTGTTTCTTAAGCATCTCCAGATTTGAAAAGGAATTATTTGGAGAAAGTGATAGATCCTAATCCACAGTGATAGCAGGTGCTATATATAATCTTTACTAGAATGTGGACAATCATTTTGCAGCACTGAATTGTCAGATATTAGATACCTGTTTGGCAGATAAATATGTTTTGGGAGATTTTAAAACCATAAGAATAATGAATCTAGCCGGGCGTGGTGGCACACGCCTGTAATCCCAGCACTCGGGAGGCTGAGGCAGGAGGATCGCTGTGAGTTCGAGACCAGCCTGGGCTACAAAAGTGAGCTCAAGGCCAGCCTGAACTGCACAGTGAGACCCTGTCTCAAAAAGACAAAAAAAAAAAAGAATAATGAATCTATTACTAAAAAATAAACGTTTGCCACAAATATTTGGTTAATTATCATTTAATGCTAGCTAGATTGGAGTTACTGCCTAAGATACTCCTACTTAATGTTGTTTCCTAGGTCTCAGGCAAGATTATGCTTCCACTTCAGCTTGTGTATCAAGACATAGCTCCAGTGTGTCACTGAGTTCAGGAAAAAAAGGAACATCCAGTGACCAAGAATATGATCGGTACAGCCTGGAAGATGAGGAAGAATTTGACCATTTGCCACCACCCCAGCCTCGTCTTCCAAGATGTTCACCTTTCCAAAGAGGAATTCCCCACTCACAGACTTTCTCTAGCATTCGGGATTGTAGGAGGAGCCCCAGTTCCCAGTATTTTCCTCCCAGTAATTACCAGCAACAACAGTATTACTCACCTCAAACCCAAACTCCAGATCAGCAAGCAAATAGGACCAATGCAGGTAGGTGGAGCTTTACAGTCAGTATAATTAAGTGCACAAGTGTCTCCCAGGTTTGTGAAGTTCATTCTCAAGACCTTACCAATTTCATCTTAGTTTACATCTCAGTTGACCAGCTTCTGGCTATGTGCCTCAGCTTTATAGTTGTGTAGCTTCTAGAAAACTCTCATAATTTAACTGATTCAAACAGCTCATGGGTACGGAGCATCTTTGCGTCATTTCTGGTCCAGCTGTAGGTGTGTAGGGTTGTGCAAGCTGTGGGGTGGACGGCTGTGCCCAGTGCTGTCGGAGGCCCCTAGTTGCTTCGGAGGCCCCAAGTTGCTTCGTTCTGCACCTTCATGCAAGCTTCAGTCCCTTGCTGTCTGCTCCCAGCATGGCGTGATTGGAAGCATGGGTGGTGCTGCGAAAGGATGCATATAGATTTAGAGGAAGTTTTGGAGGCATCTTTCTGATTTCCTGTCATCTAGAATTTAAGATATGCATAGCGGTGATTGTAGAGGCTGGTATTTTGTAGGAAGTTGATCTCTTAATGTAACCAAAGTGAGCTGGAGTATTTGCCTGGGCACCTCTCTCCCCTTTCCTTTCCTCCCTGCCTTCTATTCTTCTTCATTTACCTTCTTCTCTCACTCCCAGTAGTTGACTTCAAGAACCTTAGACAGAGCAATAATGTAGATTATAAGCCTGGTCTCGTTTTGTGTTGATCCTCAAGCAGGTTACTGTGTGCAAATCTTGTATAATGTGGAGGAAAAAAAAAAAAAAAAGACACTTAAAAGTTTGGCATTTATACCATTAGTTTATTATTATATTGTCCTGTTTCTCAAAATTAAGCCTGGAAGTGATCAATAGTATTGAAAAATGTTGCTAAGGCAAATATAAGTTGTGTTCACAAGCACAATTGTTAATCGCATTTTGATTTTTTTCCCCTTCTGGGATCATTTCTGAAAATTGAGAAATCATCCAATAGTAATTAAAAATTTATGTTTATAATTTCTCTGTATCTTCAAATTTTAAATTTGGGAGAGTGTCAGTTAAGAAATATCACAGCGACCAATACATTAAAGATCCTAATTCTAGAAAGCCAGTGTACTCTAAGTGCTCAGCCATGTCATAGCACTGTGTTAGAATGGAGCGGCCGCACCTAGAGTTGTTTCTCTGTGTTTCAGTCATACCATGAGCATGTCGTGGTCAGGTTGTCAGAAGGTGCCCGCTCTGCGTCTTTATCAGTGCTGTCCACAGGATCATTTTCCTCTATACCATTGTTTGTTGCACCTCGGAGAAGTGACATCTGCTTTCTTCCATTAAACATCAGTTTGACAAGGATTAGGTTTCCCTGCACCTTGTGCTGTGATCCTGTTCATAGGAAAGTAGGGGCATGGCGCAGGTCAGTTGTTTGTGGTAGTTCTATTTTTCTTATTTGATGTGTACATACACAGGAAAATAAGATACAGAGATGATTTTCTGGTTGTGATGTCAGACTAATTACCTTGGTAGTTAAGAGCACAGGCTCCAATAAATCATGAGTCCTAGTCCTGTCCTGTCACTTTCAAGTCTCTAGACTTTGGTTTCCTCATTTATAAAATATGGTCAAGATAGTATCTACCTTTTAGAAAACTTAGTTATAATTTCATGTCAAACCATCTGGTACATACGCACCCAATCTAAATATGTTATAAGGAATAAATAATGAATGTTTCACGGCCTGGTGTGGGTATGCTGAATATATTTGCCTCCTGCACCACCCACTCTTTTGAAACTTCTTTTGAACATAAGGCTCAGATATCTGACCCTTCATTTGTTACTATAGAATATTGTTTCAACCAAATTATACAATAGGATAGTTTTTAAACTAATCTATTTCTAAATTGCCAAAATAAATGGGTAGGAGAAAGCAATTATTTGCCTATTTTAAAATAAGTGCAAGTAAGATAGACATATTTGTGTATATATATTTGCGTATCTCCCATGTTGCCTGCATTCAAAAGAAGTGGCTCATAAAAGTTCTTGGCTTGTTTTTGGGAGCTGTAGAATTAAAAGAGCCTATTTGGCCTAGTTTGTCATGATAACAAAAGTTCCTAATCTTCCAGACCCTTTAAAGTAACCTGTAAGCGGGATAGTAGAACTGGACTTAGCAGTCGTCGCACAATTTAGTCCTGGTACATTTGAGGCCCTCTTCTGCACCTGTGTTGATGGAAGGCCAGAGTGCTAACTGCTTTATGGGTAATGAAGTCTTTCTTGCATTCCTAAGCCGGCCTAGGTCTTGGTCCCAGGGAGTGGTAAATCTTGCTGCTTGACTGTGGGTAGACTAACTTCAGTTCTCTCCTTGCTGTGTTTCTTTGATCTTCCTCTGGTACATCTCAGTCCTTGAAAATTAAATTGCTGATGTCTTTGGGAGATGGGATTAAAATATAGCTTTTGATTCTTTGCACTTTAAAATGTGTCTGATTATTGATGTATCCCAAATTGTTTAACAGAAAAGTGAACCTCACTTCTAGATAGTCGGACACAGCTTCAGAGATCACAGCTTACCTCCCAGAGGCAGAGCATCTTCAGTATTTATACTCAGAAGGCTTTATTTTTAATGGCATATTTGAAGATTAAAGCTTTGCAAAATTGACTGAGTACTTGAGTAGGAGTAAAGTTGGTTTTAAAGGCGATATTTTTGGTTCTAAAGAGATAAGAGGCATAACCGGTGTAACCCTTTAGCCTTGTTGGCTGGATTGTGTTCTGTGGGGAAAAGGTAATTCAAAGATAGTCTTGAGTGAGATGTTTGGAAAATTTTGTGTGTGAGTAATGATATTAAGTTGCTTGTACATTAGAATCACAGTATTGTGATTCAATGGAATTTTCTTATTTTTAGGGGAGCCATGAGCAGCTAGGGTTAAAATGTCAGTGTGGCTGCAGCTTTTGTATTGCTACTAAAGCCAAGAAATGCCAGTGTAAAAATGAATTAAGTTGTAGCAAAATTAAAACACCTGATAGATCTAGATAGATAACATGCAGGCGCATTTGTGGTACTTTTCATTATTTCTAGATACACAACAGAAAACTTGTATAGTGGATAGTTGGAGATAAAGTTTGAAAAGATAGAGGTCAGTTGATTTTCTAATTAATAGGAATAACTCTTTTTTGCCTCCCTACTGTTTAAAAATATGTAGTGGAAGTAGTTTAGCCTCGCACATACAGAGGTTCATTTCTTCATACTATTTAGTATTTATGATGTTCAGAAGATATAGATGTGGGATCTAAAATGTTCTCTCTTCTCTTCTAATTCATTTCTGCCACCTACTTAGCTCCCACATGCATAATATTTGTTGAATGTATTAATGCATTGTAGATGGTGCTAGGAACTTGAATAAGAATTTTGATATAAAACATTTGATGGTTAAAAGTAGGCTTCCAGCCAGGCTCAGCAGTGCATATCTGTAATCCTAGCATTCTGCGAGACTGGGGCAGATGATCTGAAGTGCAAGACCACCCTGAGTACCTTAGTGAGACCCTGTCTCAAAATGAAAAAGAAGGAAAAGGCTGGGGGTTGTGCTACTACAGTGCAGAGGCCTTGGGGTCCCCAGTACCGGGGGTTGGGGGCTTCAAGAAAGATTGGAGATATATATAGCTCAGCAGTACGTACCTGCATAGCATTCAAACAATTGAGAGACTTGAGGCTATGTAATCATTCCAGCGTAAATGAGGCCTTGTTTTTTATGATTTCATTGGTCAGCAGTGGTTGGAAAATATTAAATGGAAAGATCTCGAAAATAAAAAAGTTACTATGATATAGTTTCACAATTATTAATCTTTGTTATGCATCATTTATAAACTAAAACTTATAGGTGAGCATTATAATATAAAACATTATATACAGATTTGGCATTATCTGTGGTTTCAGATCTTTATTGGAGATCTTCAAAGGAGTTGCCCAGGAATAAAGTGACTATGGCAGTGAGAAAAATAAGGAAGCAGCCTCAGAGTCAGTGAAGTGTCATTGGAGTGTCGCCCCTCTTCAGATAGACAGACTCAGGAAGAGTGGGAGTGTGAGAGACCTCAGCAGGGAGGAGTATAGAAAACCCTTCCTAACTCTGCTCATTCTGATTCTTGTTTTGTTTTGCTTTATAGGGGATCAGACTCAAGGCTGTTCCCCACTGAGTGGCACCCCCTCTCATTTTGCAGTCCTCCTGTCCCAGTCCTTCTTAGTGCTAGTGTAATTCTTAAAGGTATTAGTAAAAGTTAGTAAGTTAAGTGAAATACTCTTCTAGTTTTAGTGATTCCCAAAATTTCTTTTTTTTTTTTTTTTTTTTTAATGTATTTAGTACAGGGTCTCACTGCATAGATTGCACTTATAGCATCCTTCCTGTTTTTTAGCCTCCCAAGCACTAGAATTACAGGTGTGTGCCACCATGCCCAGTCTCAATCTCAGTCTCAGTGCACCCTGGGGTGGGGCTGGCATGGCAGGCCAGGGATCGAACCCCCAGCCCCTGCATCTGTCTCATCAAGCACTTTAATCTACTAAGCTACCTGGCCAGCCCCCCAAAATTTCTTTTAATGTTTTCTTATGCTGTGTGGTCTAAGTATTCCTATTAAATTTTTATAATTTTTGGTCTATTCCCAAGATTATCACAATAGCCAAAGTTTCTAGATAGAGGTACATTTAGTGGGTGCAGATAATGTAGAGATAGAAGTGTCAAAGGAGCAGAAAGATGAGATGAATTTAGTTTATTTTTGAGTCTTTTTTTTTTCTTGGTACTGGGAATCGAACTCAAGACCTTGAGCTTGCCAAACAGGCGCTGTGCTGCTGAGCAGCTTCCCTGGCCTGCAAATGTATTTTGGTTCAGTATTCAAGTATACTATTTTATTTTCTGAATTAGCATAACAAAATCATTCTCATTTGAATGGATTGATGTGTACACTTTATTGTCAGGAGATGGATATTAATATAGATAAAAATATCTATGAAGTTAATGAAAGTGAAAAAGAGAGCCATGGTAGGTCTCACCACAGTTTGTGATCTTCCAAAAGTTCAACTCCAAGTTTCAATTGTTATTCTTTAATATTTTATTTCAGTTATTTTATAGAAACCAAATTCTATTTTTAATTTAAATTTATTTTAGTTTTTCTTGTTAAGGTTGGTCATGGAAAAAGATTCTGAGAAAAGCCAGTCTAGACATGAACTAAGTCTGAGAATCAGAGATGATACCCATCTCGCATGATGTGGCATATGCGTCATCTTGGAGGGCCTGGCCTGGTGCTTACCCTGCTTCCTGTATTCATCCTTTGCTCCCATGTGCTGAGAGGGCCTGTGTGAAGGCCTCGTATCACAGCCACACTGCCAGTCCTGGGCCTTCCCCTGTGGTGAGGAGCAGGCTGCATGGCAGAGTAGGGGGAGCAGGTGGAGATGAGGCTCGTGATGAGTCCCCACCCTGTACCCTGCAGGGCCCATGTTCAGGGGCGTGGAAGAGGGGTGATTTGGAGAGGTTTCAGCTGGCATCACCAGATGTGGGCTGCTGTTCTGGGAAGAGTGCAATGGTGGTCCAGATGGCGGATTGTGGAGCGAGACAGAGCACAAGGACACCAATTAAGAGGATTTCACAAAGATGTGAATGCAATAGCCTGAGCTGCATGGCCCTGTGAGGTTCACTGCATATTGTGGACAGCAAGCAGGGTTGGGAGTGTAGGGTGGAAAACAGAATTTGGGGAAGCACAAACCCCTAAGTGACATAGAAGTTACTGTGAATAGGTGGGAGAGAAGTAATGAATCCTTCTTGGACTTCAACAGATTTTGGCTTCGTATTTAGATTTGTTTTCTGAGCTAGAGAGACCTGATCCATGTACTTTAATTATTTCTCTATTAATAAAGGAAAGGTATGTCTTGTGCAGTTGGGCTTGAAGCTGGCCTCAAATCTCAGCACTCTTCACATCTTTATATGGCTCTCTGCTGCCTCTTGGTGGCAGAAGAGAATTTAAGCAGTAGAAAGAAATTAAAGCATCTGTTGGTCTTTTCTGAGAGTGCAAACATTGGGCACACTAGAGGTAAAACCAAAAATTCATGTGGTCGCATTGATGTCCTGAGTGAAAAATATAATGTCAAGAAATGTTAAGTTGGTGTTTCATTAATTTGTGCCACTTTGATCCTAGGCTTTTCGGAATGAACAGATAGCTTTGTTTTTAGTGTTCTTAAGTTAAATGGCTCCAAGATGATTTCTGAGCCTGACTTGATGTTGTTTTGTCCAGTTGCTAAGAACAAACATCTAATCTATTAGGCAGGCCCTACCTTTTTAAACTTGCTGATTTTTAGCAACACTCCATCTGGTAGTTTCTTTCTGTTGGAGAGAATGTTTTCTTATATAAGACATTAATTCTCCACTAACTAGTTTATAACGTACATGATACTTCATATATGTTATTGAACAAAGTGCAATGTTATTTATTAACTTTTTGAAAACAAGAGTTTTAGTTGACATAAAATGGCAGTTTTGAGGGCTGGTGAGATAGCTCAGCAGCCTAAGCACCTGCTGGGGTTCATTCCCAGGCATCACCTGCCATGCCCTCTGCAGCTGGGCATGCTGAACCAGTTAATGAGTCCAGTGAGTCCAGGCGTAGTGGTGCACACCTGTAATCCCAGTGCATAGAGGATGAGACAGGGGGATCACCATGAGTCTGAGCTGCATAGTGAGACTCTACACAAAATATATATTTTTTAAAAATGCACTTGGTAAGGTTGTCTTTTTTTCCAGATAAACTACGGAGAAGTATGCCCAATCTAGCGCGCATGCCCAGTACCACTACTGTTAGCAGCAACGTTAGTTCTCCAGTCACTGTGCGGAACAGTCAGAGCTTTGACTCGAGTTTGCATGGCGCTGGAAATGGAATTTCAAGAATACAGTCTTGTAGTGAGTATCACAGGTTTTCTTTTCTTTTCTTTTCTTTTCTTTTCTTTTCTTTTCTTTCTTTCTTTCTGTAATTAGAAATAATTTACTATTTCTTTTCATACTTGCAAACACATTAAGGGAAATTTTTCTCCTTGTCACCTAGATTTTGCATTTGGCCACTACAGTTTTCTTTGCAGGTTCTTCTCTTTCTATCTAGAAATCTAACACCTTTCCTCTGAAAAAGCACGTTAATTTTGCCCATCTGCTACTTCGATTTTGGTGTTTCTCATTTCATAGCGTGTTTCCCCATGCATGAAGCTGTACTTTAGTGGGTCCAAAGTGAGCTTATTTTCTTCATTTTAGCATGATACTGCAAATAGAAAATCTTCAAATGAAGGTTTGTTTTATGCACAAAATTATGAAAAATATATAAAATCAGCTTCAAACTGTGTGTGTATGTATGGAACATAAATGAACATTACACTTGGAATTTAGTTCATTTTCTAGATATGTTATTGTGTGAATGTATATATTCCCAAATCCTGAAAAATCTGAAACGCTTTTGATCTCCAGTACTTCAGATAACATTTATTCAATCTGGTTCATATTTTATTGTCAATGTATTTGTTTTTCTTACCAGATCATAAGATCCCTTGAGTTCAGACCCAGGTTTACTTGATTTTCCCTTTCTAGTGCCTAACTATAAGAATGAATGAATGTATGCCATAGAATTGTGTTATGGCTTCACTTGTTAAATATTTGAATAACGACTTGTGTAAAAACATGAAAACAATCTCTGTACTTGCTAGTGGCGTGCAACTGCAATTGTTGCTAATTTTATATTAGGGGCTTAGACAGTGGGTAAGATATATCACAATGAAATTTAACTGAAATATGCAATTCTATAGTAGAGTTACAAAACTCAGTAGTATATTGTAGGATAAATAAGGTTTTGATAATAACAAATGCATTATTGATTTTTGCTGCCTCCAACTCAGTATGTGGTAGTAACAGTTAAGGGTTGGAAAAATGCATGTAACCCTGAATAGAACTAAATGTCTATGATGAGAATCTGTCTTTAAAGTGCTTATAAGATCCTGTGAACTTAGCAAAAGGATATAGAAACCAATTTGAAGAGACTCCTAGTAGCCAAATTGGATTGTAGCTAATAGAATAGAATAAACACCCATGGTTCATATTTAAATTAAGTATGTAAAAGGAGTGAAAAATAGAAAAAAATCACCATTTGAAGAGATCTTGTATGATAGTAGAGTCAGGACTTTGGTTTGGTACCTTAGGATTCTATTATCATATGCATTTCTGAGTATTCTGAGCCACTATTCTTTGTATAATGCATTTTAAGTTTCTGTTGTAAAGATTATAGGTTTTATTTTCTGGAAAGAGCAAAGGCCAGATAGAGAAAGTTTGAAAGCAGCATAATAGGGAAAGAAAAATGCTACAGTAGTCAGAGCCCTAGTCATACTTGGTTTTTCATTGCAGAGATAAGATACCTGACATCCACCACAGTAACAAGGAAAGGGTTACTTTAGCTCCGTGTGTAGAGCTTGCAGCCACAGCTGGGTAGCTCCAAGGCAGAGGACCATGGCACAGGAGGGTCAGCTCATGGCAGTAGCAGGGAGCAGAGAGAAAGATCCTGGGAGACAGACCCTTCCAGGCCACACCCTGTGACCCAGCTCCTGGGGTCAGACTTCACCTTCTAATGTCCCATTTGGCTGTAATGCACCAGGGGATCGATCAGTTGATGAGCGTCACACCCTTATGGCCCAGGCACCTCCCAAGCACCCCATGTATGAGCATGTGAGGTTTTCTGGAGACATCTAGATGTAAGGCATGCATATCTAAATTTGAGTCTGAATTATAAACTCAGCAATATTTTCTTTTGTTTTTAATTTATAGATTAGAATTATATTTACTAGTTTTTTTTTTTTTTAAGTATTTTAGTACAGGATCGATAGAGTCTCACTCCATAGATCAGACTTGTAGTGATTCTCTTGTTTTCAGCCTCTCAAACGCTGGGGTTATAGGCAAGCACCACTACTCCCAGTTTCAGTTTTGGTCTCAGTGTGCCCCCTGGGGGCTGTGCTGGCACATCAGGCTAGGGATCAACCCTGGGTGCTATGCTCTGCCCAAGCAGGTGCTTTAGTCCGCTGAGCTATCTGGTTGCCCTTTACTTACCAATTTTAACTAATTTCTCTCTTTTTATAAAAAAAAAAAAATCAAGAGCATTACTTGTATGGGGAGAGATAATAGGACTAGCTCAAAACTGGTCTATAATTTTATTTCAGATGAAACTGGTTAGAATTTCACTGAAGGCATAGGCCAATTTTGGGAGAATCTTAACAATATTCATTGATCTTCATTAAAACATGGAATAGTCATGTTTTGTTAATTTAAGTCTTCAATGTGTCTCAGAAATATTTTGTAGTTTTCTGTGTAGAGTTTTACTGTATCTGTAGTTAACTTATTTCTAGTTATGTTTTTATGTATAGTATTTTAGTTTCTCCTAGTTTGCTGGTACTTAGAATAAAATCGATTTTTGTATTTTGATATTGTATCCAAAACCTTTGCTAAATTCCTTTATCATAATAGTTACATAGTTCAATATATGCCCACTGCAATAAGTGACTATGATACCCCAAACGTGTTCAAGGATGTTCATAAAATCCCAAGTGAAATAATTGAGTCTTCCATAAACAGTGGACTATTGCATGCCTGACCCCGAAGTATAATGTTGAATGAAGAAAGCACACACAAAAGAGAACACGCTATCTGATTACATTCATATGAAGTTCAGGATGGAAGAGCCAGGGTGTGACAATAAAGGCAGGAATAAGTTAAGTCTCAGGAGGATTGCCTGGGAGCAGACTTGCGGGAGCCCAGGGAGTCTGGCAACATTGTACATCTCGAGGTAGGGCATGACTACCTCTACACACTCACTTCGAAAACTGATTGGGATTAACTGTTGTTGTTTAGCAAATAACAGCTGGTACTTGTTAGATTGAGTGGTTACTAAAAGTCAGGCACCATTTTGAGGTTTTAAGTAGATTAATTTATCTAATTTTCAAAGCAACCTTTTGAGATAAGTTAAATGTCATAATGTTATTTAAGAAATGTTTGTAATAGGCCATTTGTACCTACAGATACTGCTGCTGTCTTCCTTTTTATAATTACAACTGTTAAACCAACCCCTTGTTTATCTTCATGAAACTATCCCCAGAACAACCATCAAGAAATCCTAATGTCTTCCAAGCAAGCAAGGAAGAATTTGTCTTGTAAGAACTCAGAGATCATTAGCATCACTAGACTTGCTAAAGGAAAGAAGGCTGTACTTAGAACTGGCTTCTAAATGTACAGGTGACCCTTGCATAACAGCACAGGTTTGAACTTTATGAGTTGGTGTCCATGTGAAGATTTTTTTGAGATAGGCGACAATTCTGAAAAAAACTTGCTGACAAACCTTGTAGCTTAGAAATATGGGGGAAAAGGTATGCCATGCACAAACTAGAATAGATAGGGTTCTGCTTTTATTTACTTCCATAAAATATATACAAAGTTAAAACTTATGGAAATTTACGCATACAGGTATTCGCAGACATACCTGGCTACATTCTCAATGTTAAAATGTAAAGGAATTTAAAGATGAAGTCGTGAATTGTAACTGCGTACAATTAGCTCTCAGGCATACTGCACTGCTGGAATAATTTTGCACCATCTCCTGGTGCCAAGGGGGAGCTGGAGGGTTGCGTACATCCCCTGCAGATGCCCTGAGATACCAGCCACATCCTCAAGAGCAGGGGTCTCTGCAGTATACTGCAAGTCACAGTCCACAGTGATCTCTTACAGTTTCTCAGTACATTTCACTATTATATAATATGCATCATATACAGAATAGCTAGTAATTGACTCCTTAGGTTACTGCTGTGGCTTCCAGACAGCAGCAAGCTATAGATGAAGCTTTGGGGGAGTCAAAATGTGTCCATGTATCTTCACTGCATGGAGTCTTCATACCCAGCCCTCACCTTGTCCAAGGGTCACATGTAGTTAGGAACTTCACAGTGTTGTTGAGTGAGTGGGAGGCTTTTGTTCAAGATTAAAATTTTCTAGTACTAGATGGTGTCTGGAATCTATACTTTATTTATTTCCTTTTTTGAACAGTCTAGGCTCCTCTGAATATAGCACATTTCCTAAGTTGGGTAGCAGTAGAGGTTTTGTCAAATGTCTACCGTTTTCTCTTCCAGTTCCATCACCAGGACAGATTCAACACAGGGTCCACAGTGTGGGACATTTCCCAGTGTCTGTCCGACAACCCCTTAAAGCCACGGCCTACGTGAGTCCAACTGTTCAAGGCAGCAGTAACATGCCTGTATCCAATGGCCTCCAGCTGTATTCCAACACCGGAATCCCCACCCCAAACAAAGCTGCAGCTTCTGGGATCATGGGCCGGAGTGCACTTCCACGACCTTCATTGGCAATAAATGGGAGTAATCTTCCTCGGAGCAAAATTGCACAGCCTGTCAGGAGGTAGGAATCTCTGCTTGCAGGACATTGCCTGCTGCGGGAACCAGCTGACTTTCACTTTGGCTCAGTTTAGCCTTAGTAGGCCCACTGTCTCCTAGGGCTCGACTTCTGTCCTTCATTCTCTGCAGAGTGTTGGGTGTCGCTGTGTGACCCAGTCCCCTTTTCTGTGGTCTCATCTTCTTCTTCCCTTTTCACTTCAGTCTTGACACACCATTTGTTTTTTGCTTGAACTGGCCCACTAAGCTCTGTCTTCAGTTTTCTCACCTGCAAGTGATGTGTATGATATATTTCCCGCCTCCCTCAGCTCTTTGCTCACATGACACTGCTGACCAAAACTTACCAGCTCCTTGAGGGTGCAGAGTAGTGGATTTTGGGGTGGCTGCCTCATAACCCCAAGAACTATGCTCAACATAGGGTAAGATGTCAAGCATGACTTGAGATAGTATTTTTTTGTCAAAATATAAAAGTGTGTGAGGTGTATGTAGTCATGCATGCCCCAAACACATACACACACACACACACACACACACATATGCACACACTCACATGCACATACTCATGATCTTAAAAGGATCTTAATGATACTCAGTAGGGATTCACCAGTTTATGTTAGTAAACTGAGTTTGGTTTAATAGTTTTTTGTTTTATTTTGTCTTTGAAAATTTTAGATTACTTGAAGAAAATCCTTTTCAGTATTCTGAAAGCTCGCAGTTATGATGTACCCTTCTTGAACTGGATATTCCAGAGATTCTTGCAGTAAAAAACAATGAATCAATCAATAAATCAATAAATCAATCAATAAATAAATACAAACAGAAAACACTCACAAATGTGAATTGAGGGGCGATTGATAAGAAAATATAGTACATATAGATAATTCTTATAGGAAGTTAGAATATAATGAAAGAACCATAGTAAAATCTTGACAAGGATGTAGGAAGAAGTAATTTTTCCTTTTTAATGTATCTATGTCTTTATATTTTCCAGTTAAAAGTATGCTTGCTGAGATCAAAAAAATATTGAAAAACCACTGAAAACCAGAAAAGCATAGAGAAGATGGCCCATAATCCTACTACCTAGATAGAAATTGTTTCAGTGTATATTCAGTATATCTGGCCTTTTCTCCGTGGTAAACATAGAACCCTGTCATGTTTATGATGTTTATGGCTGAAAGGAATTGTGTACTTTTCTGTACATATATTATTGTGGGTCATCAATTTCTCCTCAAACAAATGTCTCCACACTGAAGCTCAGGGAATGCAGTCACTTCAAAAATGTATGAGGCTCTGTTTCCACAAACTGGAGGCAAACACTGTGTATTAACCTTTACCAAAATGATAAGCAGATATTTGATTATTAATAATGGCAAATTTTTCCTCAAGTATTTGCTGTGATTTCAAAATATTTTTCGTGCATTTGGGATGTCAGTCATTTTCATTTGTTACAAATTTACTTTTAAACCTGCAGTCTGGGCCTCTAGCTTATACACATGCGCATTAAGACCCGGAAGTATGCAGTTGAAGGCTCACTTGGCCCACACTGGTGGCCATCTTTATTGCATGGAGGGGCTTGGGTGTGGAGGGAGATCCAAATAAGTGGTGTGACTCATGAGATTATTGACCTTCTGTTTCCCGTTTTCATCCCTTTATAGTTTCCTGCAGCCTCCAAAGCCTCTGTCTTCACTCAGCACACTGAGGGATGGAAATTGGAGAGACGGCTGCTACTGATGCAGTTTTATGTACTTTTGAAGAATGGGAAAGAAGTGAAAATGAGGGTTGTATTACCTAGCTGGCTGGGTAACAGTGGATGTTGGGATATTCTTTCCCTTTTGCATTTTAACATATTTACTGCATTGTTTTTCAATGGACCAATCACCAGAGACTAATTATTGCACTTAAATATTTGCCTGGAATACTGCGACATTCTCAAACCAGTGGTTGCAGTATTGTGACACTTAGATCTAGGAAGTTTTTGTAGAACTGCTCTGTACCTGAATACTTTTTGAGAGAATTGAGATGTATCAATAATGCTTTGCCATATGAGTTTTTTAAAGTAACTTGTTCAATTTACCTATGTGTTCTAAACATCTTTCCATTATATGTTCTGTATTTTAATACATCCCATATTTACAACTAAGTTCTATAACACATGCTTTGAATTTTACTTCTTTTATAGTTTACAGGAATTTTATTTTTTTTGTGCCTGTTTCTTTTTACATTTCTGTGAACCACTATCAAACAACTTAAATTTTGTGCCATAAAAATATTTTTGTGGTAAGGTACTATTTTTTTAGCTCTAGGGATATATCAGTGAAAGTACACCCTACGATTTAAGACATAATTTTATGTTGAATGAGCACAACATGATATGAAGCATTGCAGAGAGATAGCGAGACAGCAGAGTCAAAGGTCTTGTCTTTTTATTGTTAATTTATTGTCATACATGAGTTCCCTATTTATAACGGCATCACAGGCTCATTGCACTTAATACCTGCAATGTTTGCTACTGTACCACAATTGATTTTCAATACTTTATTACCAAGGATGAAACTGTAATGTTTTATTAACAATGCTTCTGGAAATGAATGCATTTTAAAGCAAATAAATCTTTTGATAGACCTTTTACAAAACCCATTTGCACTAATGAATGCTTTCTTATGGTATATGACTTAATATTTGTTACTGTGTACACTGCTGTTTTGGAATGTTCAGAAATAAAGATTCTATTTCAGCAATACCAGATCACGTGTGAGTGCCCAGCATAAGCGTGAAGAATGCTACATGTGTTTTTCACAGCAAGCGTCAGAATGGTTATTGTGGCCATATTTTGCCACCAGCTATATTTCACGCCAGTTGGACTTAGGAAACTCACAGTTTTCAAAAGTATTTCCTTTTCCCTAAAATGTTACTGAAGACAGGTTTTGGTTTTGCAATGAAGTTTGGGTCTCATTCATAAGGCCACTTAGAATTTAATTAGCCTGTTGCCCAGAAATACATTTATTGGTGAACACTGCGTGAGGAGATTTTAGGATTTTATGGGGTTGACTTGAAATATTTTCAGAGTATCAATAAAATAGAAGAGCACTATCATTATTTTATGTTATTTATATATATATATATATATATATATATATATATATATATATATATATTGCAAAACTTACCTGAAGCTGAAGGTACTGTGCAAAGTTTTACCACGAGTTTTCATGTTAGATTCTGAGATGGAATTCCACTCATAGTTGTTAGAGATGTTTGTTTTTATGTTACCTTTATGTATAATCCTACTTAAAAGTTAAAAAGGCTGTTCTTAATAACTTGCACTTGAAATATGATAGGTAAGATGTAAAATATAGATAATATTTATTTTGACTGCCTCCTTAGTGACAAGAATGTGTAATTTTGCGTACATTACCCGAGTTAATTCCAATGATCACCTATTATCACCATTTTTAAGAGGAAGGTGCTAAATCTCTCAGATCTCAAGTTTACCTGGCAAACAGTAAAATGAATGATTAAGAGTTTATTTTCCTGTGACTCTGAAATTTGTATGTCCTGCTCTTTTTTTTTTTTTTTGTACTGGGATCAAACTCAGGACCTTGTACTTGCCCAGTAGGCACTCACTGAGCGCTCTCTCTCTGTCTCTGTCTCTGTCTCTCTCTGTCTCGCTGTCTGTCTTTCTCTCTCTCTCTCTGTCTCTCTATCTCTCTCTGTCTCTCTTTCTCTCTTTGTCTATCTCTTTCTGTCTCTGTATTTTTCTTCTAGGGAACCGTCTACAGGGACAGGGTGCTCAGGGTCTGACTCCTGGATTGGACTCTCAGTGATCTGCCTGTTTATAGCCTCCCAAGAGTTGGGATTACAGGAATATGTCATCATGCCCAGTTTCAGTAGTCATCTCAGCGCACCCCCGGGGTATGGGGCTGGCACAGCACGCCTTGGGATCCAACAGGCGCTTAATCCAGTAAGCTATTTGACAGGCTCTAAAAGTTAAGAGCGGCCATTTTTCCCTGGGCTGGCTCAGGCTACCTCAAGGACAGGCCTGGAGGGCTGATGGAGCTGGGGATTGAGCCATGGTCCCCTCCGCCTGACTGGGTTTACCCAAGCAGGTGCTTAAACAACAGAGCTACCCCACAAGGCCCTCCTCCCACCCCGCTGAGCTATCTCTCTAGCCCATGTTCTCTTCCACTGAACACATATCTTTTGTCTATTTTTCAAAACACAGCATATATATTCTGAGGAATTTGATGGATTCATTTCAAGTCAAATATTTGATTTATGTTTAAAAAGCAATTCTCTTGAGATAACAAAAATCCCTTCGTGTTACATTTTATTTTCTTCCTGGAGAGAAGGAGAAAGTGTAAACTATACACTCGAAATTCCTGGATGTAAGGTTGTGTTAGATTATGGATACTTAGAAGAGTTAAAGAGATCAAGGAAGAAGAGCTGAGGGAGAATAAAATGGGAGAGAGCGTGTTAAGGAAGCAATCACCCAGATGCCATGAAAACTGACATTTAGAGAACTGAGAATGAGAGTTAATCCTGAAGCTATTTCTCAACCTTTCTCACCTGGAGAGATACAGAACAGTGCAAGATGAAGTGTGATGATGGGTATCCTTGTCTTGTTCCAGGTATTAAAGAGAAAACTTTCAAATTTTCCCCACTTAATATGATGTCAAAGACTGCTTTATATCATAAGTGGCTTTTAGCTGATTGAGATAAGATCTTTCTGTACCTATTTTCTCTTGGGATTTCACCATGAATAGATGTTCTACTTGGCCAAAGACCTTTCCAGCATCTGTTGAGAGGATCATGTGACTTTTTGTTTTTTTCACGCTTCTGTTTATGTGACGTACCATTTGCAAATGTGAGGCCAGCCCGGATCCCTGGGGTGAAGCCTACTTGTGAAACCTACTTGCTTATGCTGCACAATCTTCTGAATGATCTGTTGTCTTCTGTTCACTGGTACCTGGCTGGGGATTTTTATGTCTGTGTTCATTAAGAGATTGGCCTGTTCTCTTTTGTTTGTTTGGGTCCTTTTCTGTTTTAGAATGAGGAGTGGTAGCTCTGAGGAATGACTTTGGAAATACTTCCTTTACAGTTTCACTAAAGAGTTTGAGGATTACTGGCCTAGGTCTTCCTAAAGTTCTTGTAGCATTCTATAGGGAACCACCTACCAAGTCCTGAGCTGTCAGTGGATTGCTTTTTAATTACTACTTCAGTTTCATTGTTACTGGCTCACTCAGGGTTTTATATATTCTTGGTTTGGTTTTGATAATGCATGTATAATCTTTCTGAATTCTCTAATATACTGGAGTAAAGGTTCTTAAATAATCTTCTGGATCCTGGTACTGTTCATTGTAATTTTGCTTTTTACAATTCTGATAGTATTGATAAAGGTCTTTTTTGTTTTTGCTAAGATTTCTAGGGATTTGCCTCTTTTGCCTATTCTTTCAAGGAACCTACTTCCAATTCTTGGATTCTTTGTATAGATTTTTGTTTTAGTCTAATTCATTAATACTAGTCTGATCTTCCTTTTACGGGCTTTAAATGAGGATTATTTCTGTTTTCTAGGGCCTTGAGATACATCCCTAGGTCATTATTTAAACTCCCAATTTTTCTGACATAAGTATTTACAGGCACACAATCAACTTCCTTGTTATGACTGTCTTCATTGTAGGACTGCCTTCTGTGACCATTGATTATCTAGGAGGGTATTGTTCAGTTTGCATATTTTCTGTTTTTTTTTTTTTTTTTTTAACCATTGATTTTCAGTTTTCTTTTATTATAGTCTGCCAGTATACATGGGATAACTTTGATTCTTTTGCATTTATTTAGGCATTCTGTATGTGCTAGAGTTCTAGCTCATATGTCTGTTTTGGAGAAAGTATCATGTTTATTAACATATATTTCATTAGGTGAAAAGTATCTGTAAGGTCCATTTGTTCAAAGAGTTGACTCACTGCTCATATTTCTTTGCCAGTCTTTGTCTAATTAATCTGTTCGTTACAGTGGGGTATTGAGGTCCCTCATTATGTCGAGTAGCATTTGTTTTATGAAGTTGATCATGCCAGTGTTTTGATGCATGTATGTTTATAATTATTACCTCTTCCTGTTGAATTTTTCCCTTTGTTGCCTGTTCTCATCTACTTTTGCTTGAAATCTACTTTAAAATTTTTGTGGATTTCTGCTTCATGGAATGTGCTGTCTATGTTTGATTTTTATTTTTATTTTTTATTTATTCATTTTTCGGTGGGATCAGGGTTCAAACTCATGAACTTGTACTTGCCGGGTAGGTACTTGTGCCACAGAACTATCTCCTCAATCCCCCTACGTTTGATTTTTAATGTGTGGATTTCTTTGGGGGATTAAATGTGTTTCTCCTATGCTGCATATTGTTAAGTTTAGTTTCTTGATCCAGTCTACCAGTTTGTTTAGTTTGATTGGGAAATTAAGACTGTGTCATTGAGAGTTTTAGTGAAAAGTGTTGATTTCTGCCTCTCATTATATTCTTTTCCAGTTGCAGATTTCTTTCTTTTTCTCATTTCTGCTTCACTGCTCACCCAGCTAGATATATTCTTTCCATTAGACCTTTTGACATTATTAGCATCATTGTATTTCTATATTTTCAAGAGTGTTTCATAGCACTAATTTGGTGGTCATGAATCTCTTACAGTGCTTTCTGCCCTAGATATACCTTATTTCTTGATCACTGTTGAAAGGTAGTTTTATAGGGTATATAAGTTTAGATTGAAGATATTTTCTTACAGGGCTTGAAGCGCATAGCTCCATTGATTTTTAGAGGGAAGAATGCTATGTAATTTGCCCAGAGATTTTTTTTTTACATATTTTCATCATTGGATCAGTTTAGATTAATAGATATAGGTATATAAGATTGATCAAAACAATTAAACATCAACACTTTCTATAAACATTAATTTTTTTAACAGTTGACACACTGCATATTGTCCTCACAATAGTTATACAGAGCACAGGGTGTGGGCATGACATACCTTCCAATTGATATTGGTAAGGAAAGAAAAAAAATAAAATTCTTCTCTTTGAACTAAGAGGAAGCAGATGCATACACAGTCCAGTGTTCCACAATTGCAGTGGGCCACCAGTGAAACTGGCAACGTTGGAGGCTACTGATCCAAGCCTCCTACAGCTCATCTCACCAAATCCAGCTCTGTGTTTCATGCCTCGTAATTAAGCTTTTCTGCTGGGTGATCAAGAGCAAGTTAAAACAAGACCCGTATAACAAAACTTTCATCTTTTGTATCTTCCAAGGTCAAATCCCCTCGCTCAGAGATCTTGAGATGGAGGCAAAGGCCTATAGTTAACCATGCCTGGAGTATGTTACAAAAAGCAGCCACTAAGTAGGTCTCTACTAGCAACCAAGTCTTTCCACCAGAAGCACCTGAAAATTTCCCAGAACCAAGACCCCTGACAATGGACCACAGTATTCTTAATGAATTTTAGGATGGTGACAGTAACCTGTTAAAACAAGCATGCAGTACTTGTGACAGTGGGGCCATGTAGTATTGTAAGTGTCCTTGAAGCGAGCCTTGGATGGCAGGAGAGTGATACGAGCTGAGTTTGAGAAAGAGGTGGGGGCAAGACATTGTAGCATCTCATCTGTGCTACAGACTTTCATTTTTATTCCAAGTTCAAAGGGAAACTGACAATGCCAGCATTCACACTGTCCTCACTGTGTGCCAGACAATCTGCTTAGTTTTTTAGAAACTGTTACTAATGTCATCTTCATATGCTTTGTGAGGTTAAATGCTGTTATTATTGTCTCCATTTCCAGGACAAAGAAACTTAGGCACTGAATGGTCACACAGCTCATGCCCAAGACCGCAGAGCTATGAAGTGCTGAGCTTCCAGCCAGGCTTTTAACCAAAGAGGGATAATTTAAGGAAGAATGCATTTAGAAACTCCCTCTGCATGGGACAGAGTAAGGAGACTGTGTTCCTTGTTGAGGGAAGAGTGCATACAGAAGAGCACATGGGCAAACGAAGGGGAGTTACTTTGCCAGGAGAGCTAGGTCATTAATGTAGCTCCTGCGTTGGGTGGAAAGATGGGATCTGAGGAGCTGAACTGGAAGCACAGGGGCAGCTCATTTTGAGACAGCCTTGCCTGAGCCAGGTAGGACCAGGTGGCTAGGTGTCTTCAGAGGAAGGGCCAGGGCAAGGGTGGCGTCTAATCCAGGCCTGTAGTCAGCACAGCTATTCTAGGTATGTGAAGGCAAATTTTCTTCATGTGAAATCTTTCTTTGTGGTGAAAAACTTAAACTCTCTTACTTTGAAATAAACATTAGTAGTAATGGTGTAACATCAGAGTCTACTCCTGCTGAGGGCCGGCCAGATAGCTCAGCAGACCAAAGTGCCTGCTTAGGCAAAGCGCAGAGGCCAGGGTTCCATCCCCAGTTTGCCATGGTGGCCCTGTCCCCTGTTGCACTGACACAGTGAATGAGACTAGGCATGGTGACACGCACCTGTAATCCCAGCACTTGGGAGGCTGAAAACAGGAGAATCACTATGAGTCTGATCTGTGTAGTGAGATCCTGTAGACCCTGTGCTATATATATAGTAGAATTTATTCCTGCTGGCTAAGCTGTAGCTTTGCACCTCTTCATCAGCATCTTCCTTTTCCCATTTCCTGGCCACCATCCACTGCCTGAGTGGAAGAGCCACCAGTTTGCTTCTTTAAGCGACTTCTCAGATTCCACACATAAGTGAGATCTGTGGTGTTTGTGTCTCTGTGTCTATAATCCCACTAGTAGGTGTAGACCCCAGGCAATCGAGCATGCCAAGGATGTAAAGTATGTGCTCATTGCAATGTTATTTATAGCATGAAGACCAGAAAACCATCTCAGTGTCCAGCAGTGATTGAAAGGATTTAAAAATGTTTCTATACATGATGGGATACTATTCAGCTTAAAAAAATTCCGTCACTTGCAAGCGCATACTGAAGGACATCATGCTAAGGAAAACCCAGTGGACTTTGGTGGAGGACTTTGGTGGCTTCAAAACCATTGGCAGGACTGGCGGGCCGGGTTGGATAGGCCACCCACATAGCACTACAGACCTGGCGTGCTGAGGGATCTGCCTGGGTGGGGGGGTGCACTGGGGAATCTGAAGCTGCTGGATGTGTCGTTCACTCGCTGCCTTTGCTGTGGTCTAGGGATTGGGAGGCGGGCTGCACCCAGGCTAAAATCACCATGCTGGCCAGATCTGTACCAGTCAGAAGTGGACGGGCCATGTGCCCACTTGTCCCACTCACGAAGTCACAAGGTATCGAGCCGTGTAAACGTTGCCACAGAGACAGCATGTCCCCTCAAAGAAACAAGCTGGCCAGGATGAGTGACCAGTGGGCCCTCAGTCACATCTGGAGTTCCCACAGCCAAGCAGTCTTCTAGACGCAGAGCTACGCTTTCCGCAGTGCAGGAAGGCACACCAAAGGTGCACCGTGTGCACAGTAGATGGTCGTATGAACCTGTAGACATGGTCAGACCAGAAAGGAGAGGCAGAAGAAATGGCAGCGCCATAGCACGGTGTTATGATCCGTGTCTAAAACAGCCTGCCAGTTGGTGTTTGGGAAGTGGTCAGCTGCTGGGGCCCTGCTCATCAGTAGATTAGCTCTGTAGCTCTCCTGCCATGACGAGGTGCACCTTGTTGGGAGCCGAGGCCCTGGACGCATGGCCCACAAGGTCGTATTTGTTCCCAGCTGCTTCTTTCTGCCTCTGCTTCCAGGATGCCCCAGGACAAAGAGCTTCCCTGCTGCCCCCGACCCCCAAGCCTTCCCACCGTGCCGCATCTATCTCGGAGCCTCCTCTCTTTAAACTTAACTTACCAGAAACCATGCCAAATAAACCTGTCTTTACTTAACTTGTGAGTACTGGGTATTTTGTCCCAGTGATGGGAAAGTGGGCAACACAGGGCTCGATGAAGGGCTGGTTCAAACAAGCTTATCCATTAGGTGGGCTGTGCTTGGCAGATGTTTGAAGTGAGTACCACATCCAAGAATTGGAAGCGAGGGCTGTGGCGTGTTCTCCCATGGCCTTGGGGGCCGCAGCTTTACCTAATATCTTACCAAGGCAAAAACACCATTACCTCTTTTCTAGCTCTGCTACCATTTTAATAATCTTGCCCTGCTAGTCTGCTAAATCTGCAACAGTTCCATTTAATATAGAAGCATTCTACTTCCTGTTCTAGCCATGTTATGCAAGACTGTTAGCTTCATTTTACTTCAAAGCATCCTGAGATAGGGTAAGCAGATTAATTAGAAGGTTCAAGAAATACTTCAGGTTAGTAGGTTGGGGTAAAAAAGGGTTAGGAAAGCAGTGAATGGGACTTCTTAAGTAAACTGTCACCGTGAGCAGCTGGAATTTAAGGCCAGAAGGAACTTCTAGCATAGACACCTCAGGTCTGACCCAGAAAGAGCTAAGAACTTTGTACATCACCTGCTTTAGTCAGGGGTTAGAGATGCCTTTTTAGGATTCCCAGGCCACAAGGCTGGACTCAAAGCTCTGGAGAGAGCTGTCAGCTGCGGACAGAACGTTCCACAGTTGGCTAGATCAGGGTTGGCAAGCAATGGCCCATCTGTACCACATCCTTCCTGCAGTTGGCTTCTAGACATTTCATAAGTTAGTGATGATTCTTCTCATAGTTTTTGTTGCAGGGCAATTCATACTAGCTAAATCTTTCCAGCAGCCTATATATCCATCGACACATGAATGGATAAAGAAAATGTATTGACATGTAATGGAGTACTACTCTGCCATGAAGAACAGACTCCAGTTGCTTGTAGGAACATGGATGCACCTTGAGACCATCATGTTATGTGAAATTTATTAGACACACAAGCTTAAATATTGCATGCTTAATATATGCAAACCTAAGACAGAAAGAGCCAAATAAAAGATAGATAATAGGAAATGGGGAGATAGATATTTTGCAGATGGGAGGAGACCAAAAAATTGTGAGGGGAAAGGGGTGAAAGAGAATTGAGATGTGTTATCTGTACATCAACTCCCCAGGAGGAATGTGATAGAAAGGAAGCAATGGTGGAGGTATGTAAACAAAGCTTCCACAAAGTCTCAATATTTTTTAAGGCAGAGAATGAAATTATGCTACATTGGCTTCACAATGATTTGTGAAATACAAACTTAAACCATAGGACAGTAACCATATTGGTGTTTCTTTTTGCCCAACAAATTCCCACAAGCTTAGTGCAATATAAATTTATTATCTTGTGGGTTTTATAGGTCTGAAGTCCACACTGGGCTGAACTGAATGCTCAGCTTCTTACAAGGTGGAAGCCATGCAGCAGGGGCTGCCTCCCTGCCTTGAGTGCTGGGCCTTACACTTTACCTCACGCTCCTATCAAAACTCAGTTCCCTGAGGTCTCTGTGCTGCCAGCTGTCCCCTGGGGCTCTGCTAACTCTTACTACACTGGCAGTACCTGTCCTGTGCTCTTTCCTCAGGCCCTCAGTGCTTCATAACTTTCTGGAGAGTTGATTTGTTTAGACGTAACCCAAATGGTTACTTTTCTGTTGGGACTAAGGCAACAGGGTAGTCACTGATGCCAGGGATAATGTCTGTGCACACTCGTGGCCAGCGTGGAGGAGGGAACTGCACAAAGCACGTATGCTAGGCTGCAGTCATCCTGGGGAGTCGCCTTAGAATTCAGTCTGCCACGCTGCCCCTTGGGTCACAGTTAAAGAAACTATCATGCCAGCAAATCGAGTGAGGCGCCCGTGAAGGAAAGGCCAAAGGACCTTTCCCAGCTGAGACAGGGGTTTGCGTTGTCACACCATTCAAGCCTTACTCCACCACAGTCCTCAGTGGTCCTTTCTTGATGCACACGGATCTTGCTAAGAAACCATGTGATCCTTCCTAATGTTTATACTTATCAATTTCTCTTCTATTTTATATTCCTTTTTTTTTTTAGAAATGTGTTTATGACTTAAAATGAATTTCATGACCTATGATCTGGGAAACAATCTTAATGGGCAAATGTCCTATTTAGTAATCTGGAACCATTTTATTCATAGGAAAAAACCTAAATGTATTTACTTTTATTTTTTTTAATTTATTTATTTATTTATTTATTTATTTATTTATTTATTTATTTATTGGCGGTACCTGGGATTGAACTCAGGACCCTGCACTTGTCAGGGCAGTGCTTATTCCACTGAGCAATCTCCCCAGCCAACCTAAATGTATATATACAAAACTAATTGCTTCATAATATATTAATAAACTAAGTTATAGGTGCAAATTGGTGAACAATCTTTAACGTTTATTCTAAGGCAGTCTGCAGTACCACTATGGTCCTCACGAGGGCAGCAACGGCCTTAGGTATATTTGAGATTTAACGTGTTGGCAAGTTTTCTACTGAGTAGAAATTCTAGGAAGTGTATTTTACAGCTTGGATACACAAACTGGTTTGTGTCTGGAAATTAAGAATAAATCTTTTCAAAACCAAAATAACTGAGATTTACTTTTGTCTGATCCAAGAGGACTAGTTGAATTTTTCCTTTATCCTAAGCTGCTTCTTGCATCTTTCCTTCTTTGTCCTCTCTAGACCCTCACGCGAGGGGTCCAGGTGCCTCCCAGTGCAAATGCGTCCTGAGGGCGTGACAATCATAAACATTTAACACTGCTTCCGGTTCCTTAGAAGGCCTCTCGATTTCTGCCTTGAACTTGACTTCTGCCAGGCTTCTTGTCACCTAAGCCAACTGGTGGCTTGGGCAGCTCCGCTCTTGTGAGCTGCCACCACTCTCTCGGCCTAAGTGAAAAAAGTCTCGTCCGGCCTCTGGAGGACTTAGTGTGTGGTGTTCTCTTCAGACTCTGAGGTGCTCGGCACAGGCTTTTCCAACCCACAACAGCAAAAGAGCTGTTTATCTAAATGTTCTTTTTTTTTTTTAATTTTATTTTTATTTTTATTTTTTTCTTGTTTCAGAGCCTTTGTTTATGTATTGACTCATTTTTATGGCCGGCTCAGCCCGCCCCGAGGGCAGGGCTGGCACAGCATGTAGTGCCGGGGATTGAACCGTGGTCCCTGAAGCCTCCCAAGCTTTCCCAAGCAGGCGCTTTAGACCACTGAGCCATTCCGCCGGGCCCCAAAGAGGGCCCCAAAGATGAGTGGTGCAAAGTATTCATTCCTCAATACTTTTTTTTTTTTTTTTTTTTTTCAGAACCAGGGATTGAACTCAGGGCCCTGAACTTGTCAGGCAGGCACTTGTGCCCCTGAGCTATCTCCCCAGCCCGTTGGGGCTCTCTAGGCTTAAGTGCCATTGTGACTGCAGGAAGGAAACACACTGTTCTGGATCCTGTGCCTCATTCCTCTTCTGGACCCACCTCGCTCTCACCTAAAATCGTGGTCTGTGCTGAAGTGCTCTAGGACTTAATAGAAAATAAACAGACCACAGGTCTCATGTAGTCTGGTTAGATGGGGAACAAATTTCCTGCCCTTTGCTTTTCTTGGGTTTGTATTCTCAAGTTTAGAACACTGGACCTAAGCACGTATTTACTTCCAATTATTTTGCTGTGTTCCTTGGATCACATTTCTGAATTTTTAAGGGGCATCAAGTGTGCTGGGTGCAGCCATTTATGTGATTATCATTTTTTTAAAAGAATACTTTGGAGAATTCTCTTGCTTTCTAAGGCCTGTGATCCTCTGTAGGTCCCCTGGCCCTTTGTGAGTTACTTGTTGGTTCCCACGACCCAGTTCTTGTCTCCGTCCCTTGCATCAGTGTCACCAAGACCTCTTGGAAGTCTCCTCAAGGGCTTCTGAGTTTTACAGCACCTCAACACTGTAGATTCCCACTGCGTGTCCGTCTTGACAGACTGCACCCCTCATAGCCAGGGCTGTGTCCTCTTCCTGGAGCCTGTCGTGGCGCCTGCTATGTGGTACACACAGATCAAGATGTTTCCTATGATTGAATTGTAAGCACCTATTGGCACTGTTGTTGACCCTGTATTGGTAGACAAGGCGCCTGGTGACAAGCTGTTGGCAGACAAAAGGCCTTGCAGCAAGAAGAGGCCAGCATGGTGGGTGGCTAGGTGTGTGTGAGGGGCAAAGAGCTGAACAGAGCCAGGGCATTCGGAACACCAGGGAATAGGAAGTGTGCATTGGTGATGGCCTCATTTTGAGTCTGAAAAGGAGCTGGTCACAGATGCTAGGGAATACCTTGGCTCTGAGAGGGATAGGGGACATGAAACTTCAGGGTGGCTTTTTGTTGTTGTTGCCAGGACCTGCAGCAAGGCACAGTCAGCCTGCAGGCTGCTTCAGTGTAGAGGAGAAGTAGACTCCTCGAGATCAGGGCACAAGAGAAGAGAGGGCCTAGGCCACGTGGAGTGAATTGTGAGGTGAAGGGGCCCAAGTTCAGGAGGGAAGGAATAAGCCCAGCCACCTACGTGTTTGCTGGAGCTGTGTGTTCCTGATTCCCCGATTCCAGTTTTACTGCAAAATGGATGCTTCTTCCTTTTTTTTTTTTTTTTTTTTAATCTTACCAGTTCTCATTTTAAAAAGTTAGGGTAACGTTAGCACCACAGCTCTCCCTTGACACACATGCTTCCTGAGGCCTTTGCCTTAAAAGGCAGCCCTGAAGAGTCATTTCTCCCACAGCTGCATCGGGACTGGTGTCCAGGAAAAACCCCACTTTTCCCATGCTCCTCTTTCCCAGAAGCGACCTGCTCCATAAGGGTTCTGTGGCCTCATGTGTCTGACCAACCCCAGGGGAAATGGTGTGTATTTGGGAAAAGACAGTTTGGGGCTTCCCAGGTGAGGATCAGAGAGGGGGTAGGAGGGTAGAAAGGGTCGCAAGGCTGGAAGACAATTTGAATACAAACTGCTAAATCTAAAGCCCAACCTCTAGAACTCTAGCACTATAGAACTTAGCTAATGTCTCTGATGTGAGTGAAGATATTCTCGCTTTGGTCATGGAATGGCCTAGGTTTAAAGAATAGTAACCCTCAGAAGAAGTAGTGAGAGCTGGTTTTTTTGCTGCTGCCTCGGAGCATGCTACAGTTGATAAAAACACATTGCCAGCTGTTCCTCATTTGGAGCAGGTGTATGTGGAAACAGGTTGTACATCATGGACACGTGTGGAAACATAGGGTGAGGAATGAGCTGAACAGTTCTCTAAATGTTTTCTTTTCACTGTCTTTTTATAACTCTACTTAAAAGGAAGAGACCAAAGACCATGTAAAACATGCACATCTACTGTATACTCTCTGAAGTATTTTTCTAATAAAAAGTAGAAAATAATTCCTGTGAACATCAATAGAAACATGGGTAGAGAAGCCACAGTTCATCCTGGGAAATGATATGGAAGTTAAACTGAATGAGCTACACCACAGCGACTAGCATGGAAAAGTCTTATGACAATTTTAAATGATGAAAGTGAGCGGCCAAGGTTTTCTAAAGGGAAAACATTTATGTACATATTAATATTGAAACAAAATTATCCATTGCATACAATCATCACAGAATTCAGTAATACTTGATAAGGACAAAACTCAAATTCTGGATAGTGATTTTCCAGGGGCCTGGAGGGGTTCAGCATGAGGACCTGTGATTATAGATGCAACTATAATGTTATCTTTTAAAAAAAATCTTGAAGTGAATATGGTAAAATATTAAAACATGTTAAATGTTTGCACGACTTACACAGGTGTCTTTTATTGTGTTGTATTAGGTGAGTTTGAAATTAAAAATGCAATGAAGGAGGTACATGATGTAAGCATGTAAGAACTGTGCCACACGTGAGCATGGTGTCCGACACTCGGCTGGAGAGTTCTTTGCCTTTTCAAACAGAAATCCCATTGTCTTAAATTTATGCAGAAACAATGAGGTGCCTCTGGGAAATCACTCGCAGGAAAGGAAAGGAGAGAGGAGAGAGTGAAAGAGGAAGAAGAAATGCAAACAAATACAGGTCACGGCATACCGGGAGGTTTTTATTTTTCTCCCAAACTGGGCTCTTTGAAGAGTCTTTGATCTTTAGTACCAATCTAGTGCATCCAGCCCAGCACCAAGAACACAAAGAAGGCCAAAAATATCAATAACAAAACTTGCAGTTGTTCTTCTGGAAGCTCCAAAGCAGGCTCGCATGGATTCCTTCGTGTTGCCTCACGGGGTCCTGGGAATCCCATGCGGGTCACTTTACCAACGCTACTGCCCAGTCACCGCGGTCTTGTCCTTTTTCAGTGTGGAACTAGACGGGCTTTGTTCTAGGAAAGCTGACCTGGGGAATCCTGCAGAGATAGCGTAGTCCAGATTGCATTTGGCTCATGACTGGATTGGTAAATGATGGGAACAATAGCAGTGTGTTTCTCTGTTGGATTTTACTGAAAGGAATTTATATTCAATACTTCTGACTGTGACGAGACACTTAGCATATTTTCCTTCCAGGGTCTGCTGTAACATTTCAGAAAGTCTGCAGGGTATCTAGCCATAGATCAGAGTTTTCTGGATTTGTTGAGTGGAAAGTGCACTGAGAGTTATGTTAAGGTGATGCAGGAAAAATAAGTTTTTCTATCTTTTTTCAGTATCTGTGCTCATAGGTTTAAGCCAGTCATTCTCTCTAGGCAAGAGAAGGCAAGTATACTCCTTCTGCACTGTTCTCGTGGGGCTATAATCAACTGGTTAGCTGTCAAAGCAAGGAGCCGGAGGGCACCCATTCACACTGCTCCTTTTGTGTACTCTGCTGAGGTCTAGCTGCCATTGACATCTTAATTTCTAATAATTATATTTGGATTCATGGCAAATGGTTTGATTGTTTCTGAAGGATAAGAAAATGCCCTGCACGCAGTAATGGAGTTTCACAGCTTCCTCGGGCCGGCCGATGAGAGGTGGGCAAGTGGTACAGATTTCCCTCTGGGCCTAGGCACCTTACCATGAAATTAATTCTGAAGAGGGCAGGGAATCTACAGACATCAGTTATTCTCTCCTCTTAAAATGACACATACAGAGTTATGATAGAGGAAATTGTTACTGTTCATGGAGCAAACCTGGCCCACCATCTGCTGTGTAACTAGAGCTTTAATGCAACATGACCATGATTGTTGGCTTACGTATTGTCTGTAGTGAGTTGAGCATTTGTGACAGAATCCACGTGGCCCACAAAGCCCAAAATACATCCTCTGTGGTCATTTACAGAAACAGTGTCCCAGGTCCTGCTTTAGTTCACTGAGTCATGGCATTACTATCCTGTTGCCACTCAGAATTACGTGAACTTAGGTCTGACCTCACCCTACCTTGTCACACATTTACAGGCTGCTAGCTGCTCTAAGAGAACACCTAACCTCCCCAAAGTCCTCTGGGAACTAGACCCTTATCATCCTTGTAAGATTCACCCCATTGTGGAGGATGCCTTCAGGAAAATGGCGTGTTGCGTACCTGGTCTTACTGCTACTCTTGCTCCTCTAGGCAGATGCGCCCTTCAGCATACGTCAGATTATATTTCGCTAACTAGAGTGAGATCGTTTCGATGCTGAGCGTCCTCCAAAGTTCATCTGCTGAATGATTGCTCACAGAATTGCACTATTGGACACTGAGCCTGTAAGATGGAGGATCCAGGGGACGTGCTTGGGTCAGTAGGACTGTGCCCTTCAGGGGAAAGTATGCAACCTTGGTCTCTCCTTCTGGTGAGATGTTTCGCTCTGTCATGGGCTCCTGCTAGGCAGTGCTGCCTTTTCAGAGACCTGGATCATGGATTGGTATTTCTATGATTTCTATGAACAAAATGAGCCTTTTCTCTTACAAGTTAATTATCTGAGGCATTCGAGTATAGGAACAGGAAACTGTCTAATATGCATAACAATTATTAGAGGATGCAGTGCCCTGTACCATCTGGTCTGTTCCTATTCTCCACCATTAGTATCCTCCCCATCCACGCTGCAGCCCCATTAAAGTCAAGCAGACTCATTTTCACCCCAGAACCTGGGCGGTTGCTGACTCCCCGACCTGGGTGCTTGCTCTTCCCCAAGATCTTTGTGAGGTTGCTCCATCTTACCAGCCATATCCTCAGAGAAGATTTCCTGACACTAGCTAAAGCAGACGCACCAGAAACCCTCTCATTTTTTACTCCATGAACCTGTTTTACTGTCTTCTTAGCACTTACGACTCTGCAGAGTTATATTTATAGTTTTCCTTCATTCACCCATTCGCATCATCACCAAAAATTTCCATGGTTACACAGCCTCCTCTTATTTACTACTTTGTGAATGTGTCCAGCGAATGTTTTGGGATGAAAGGCTGAATGAACAAATGAAGCAATGAGTAGGTTTTCACTGCTCACGGAAGTGCTTCATGTCCATCAAAGTGCTTCATGTCAATCGGGTCCTTCAGAACATTAGTCGGTTTGGACCTGTATCTCACCGAAGTCCCTTCCCTAAACAACTTGGCCTACACTGAGGATTTGGCCTTATCAATTAATTACCTTTTCTGGGCTCCACTGAGTCTTGTATAACTCACTGGCTTCTCTATCCTCTACAATGTTACTGACATATACTGTCTATGGTCCTCATTGACAACTTTTTGTTCCTACTGATTGGTACTGCTTACCCTTGCTTCTAAATTTGAAGTTTGAGGGATTTAAGAGGTACATGGATTCCTTTACACCTTACCAGTTAGCTGGATCATTTTCTCAGCTTCATATCAGGTGTGTGACATGGGCTTTCTAATCGCCCTGTCTTCTAGCCTTGCATCCCAGTCTGCCAGGCCCTCTGCTGAGCCAGACTCTTCTTACTCCTTAGATCTTCTGAACACCCCATCCCTCCTGATGAAGGCAATGCTCCATAGCATAGAATTACTCCTCTATCTTACACCATCACTTGGAGGGACTGTTACTGTGAGAACCTCCCAGGCCCACTGTGACAGGGTGGAACCGCCTGGGTTTAAAAGCATTGCTGACTAAATGCTGCCTTCTGGAGGCTTTCAGCATCAAATCCTCTTTAAACAATATGAACAGTTGCAGTGATTTCAGTAATGTTTATTTCCAGGCCCAGGAAAAGAGGATTTTCTTTTTCTCAAAGAGGTCAAAAGTTCCCGCTGGTCATTTCCTAGGCAGTGTTCAGAACATTTGGAGGAGCGCAAGGCTTCTGGAGGGGAATGCCACAGTTCTATTCACTTGTAGGGTGCTGGCTTGCAGGCAGGCCCAGGGCCAGCAGAAGCCAGGCTTGGGCAGGTTTTCATGGCCCAGCTAAGGGAGGCCCCTGCAGGCTCTGATCCACACCTGCAGGCTCTGATCCCACTCTGTGCGGGAATCAGAACCCTGGGCCAGTTTGCAAAGCTGCTCATGAAACATGCACTTAAAAGTTTCTGCTCTGATTAAAGCAGCTGTCTCAGTGATAAAGAGACTGCTTCCAAGTTAGGAATTAAGCCCAGACATTTACAGGATGAACATTACCAGAGTCTGTGGACTTTGAGTTTTGCCTGTTCGCTTCTTGTTGCAACATCAGAAATCAGGCTTTTAATAATAAATAAGACTTTTTAAATATTCATTGTAACGAGAAAAAAGATAAAATAATGAAACAGTTTCAAAACAGGTTAGCAGGACAGTTACAATACTTAATACATTGCATATTGTTTTCTATGTAGAAGTTACTCAGAGGACAAGATGCAGACATGATATCTTATCTAAGTATTGTTAGTATAAACCTATCTTTACACTGAACTAAGGGAAAGTAGCTGTACTGTATATCTATCCTAACTAACATGTATGTCAATGTGTGTGTGTATGTGTGTGTATATTTTTCACAACAAAATAGTCCTTTATTTATATCCTCCTTTTTTGTTTTGTTTTGTCAGAGATGGGTGTTTCCTTACAGTTAGAGAAGTTGCAGTTGGAGAAGTCTTTAAAGGACCTTTCCATACTTGATGCCAGTCCAAAGATTGTAGGTACTGTAATTCAGCAAAATAACCCAATATAGTCCTATAGTCCATAATAGTAGTGGATTATCAGCACAATTAACAATTGTTCAAAGTTGCTGACTTGAACCTTTTATAGCTCAGCACTTTTTATACCTTGTGGTTATACTTTTTTGCTAGATTGTTAAGATCAAGTTAGAGCAAGACCTGTATAACTAAAAATGTAAATTTTGCTGTTAAGGTCAGTCAAATCCCCTCAGGATTTGCCCTGGAACCATGTACAGCACCTTGTGGATCTTTTGTCAGTGTCAGCCATCTGGATGAATCACAGCCATTACTTGACCAATTTGCTCTCTATGAAAACCTGAAATAATTTTTCTCTCTAGGTGACTCTCCTTCGGCACACTATAAATCATTGATCACTGTTTTCTATGGCCCCATAATCTCCTTGATCATAAAATTTGGGAGACCATTGAGATATAGGATGTCACAGCAGAGCTTCTCTTATTTCTTGAGTCCTCACTGACCTTGAAGGGCTGGGGCCAAAATATTGGCTCTTTTTAGCCCATCTGTCTAAGATTTTTTTTTCCTTTCTTTGCTTCTTGCTATTGTTCTGCTTTCCCTTCCAATCACTATTAATTACTAATGTTTAATGAACTTCTGACATTAAATAACTTTTTAAAGTAGTAGGACAAAGTTCCTGTCATCAAATCCTTATTGTCAACACAGTGAACTTTAACATTATTAACATTGAGGCTCAGTTAGAAAGATGAGAAAAGACTCAAAAACCAGATTTCATTTTTGACGTTTTTCTTTACTTAAGTTTGCATCCCTTCTTCTGGGCTCTATCCTACTTTGTCCTGGAGCAGAAGCACTGTCATTATCAAATTCATCATTTTTATAACACAGATGCCACCCCCACATGGTCAGTGTCCCTGTGTGTGCCCATAGAAGGATGTGACATGTTTGCAGTGGGCTCATTAATGCTTACAGAGGAAGTGTGCCAGAAATCCACCCGTGATTTCCCCTGAAATACTACTGATAGCAAATAAACTCATCTGTTTTGTATTTCTGTGAGCAGGACTGTGGGATCAGAGCTGGTTTCTTCCGTTTTCTTACTTAAATTCATCTTCTATGTATAAACAGTTGTAAAGAAAATATTACTTGTGCTGCCATAGGTGGGGACCTAAAATTTGCAGCCTCTTTTCATGGGCTGATGGCTGGCTTTCCCTTTCCATTCAGGGATAGTTTTGTCTCAGTTTCTCAGTGCCTGGGCTTCTAATGCTTCTCTTTATTTCATAGATGTAATGGATAAGAGAAACTACATCAAACCAGCTTGGAATGTCTCCACTTCTGCTTAAAACACCTGAATTTCATTTGAAGATTGTGGAATATCACAAAATATGGCTTCATATTGCTGGCATCCAGAGAGACAATATGTACTTTTAGACTTTGTTAAAGTGTAGTTCAATGTCTGTGTTAGATTGATTAATCAATTATATCCCTTCCCTCTTACTCTGGAAAGGGGAGGTTATATTGTTCTGGTGAGAAAAAATCAGCTTACCTGAGTCCAGCATAGGGAGGGTCTTCTTTTGACTTGTCACTCCTTTGGTTGGCCTTTTCACAGTGTGACCCATAGGTTATTTGTTCACTAATGAAAGCAAAAGTAGATTTTAAAATTCTGAAAGTAAGTTACTTTTTCTGCTTGTTCACAGAAACAATAAACAATTCTAGGTCCCTACGATTATAGGGATGAAAATAAGAAATAATTTCCTTCTTCTTTATTAAGATGTTTTTGTTTCAGTTTACCTAGCTTATACTAGCAATCATTTCAGCCATTTCACTTTCCTAGGAAAATGTTCCTTGCTAACAGAGTCTTTATTTTATAAAACTGAAGCTCACTATACTGTCTCAAACTGTTGACTTACTAAAATCTGACTGATACATAAGCTTCTGAGAAATTACCTGAAATCATAGCACCCCACAACACAGGCAACCCCTTTTCAAACATTATCCAGATTGTGTCTGCCCTCTAAGGTTCCACTTAACCATCCGTTGTATTCAGAGTACAATCCAAACAGCTCCTAGTGGCTGCAGAGCTCCATGTCTTTTGCACTGATCCACCAGCAACGCTGTCTTGCTCAGTGCCCTTTCCTAATTATATTTCTTTGCACTAACTCATTGATTCATTTACTTACTGGACACATATCTGGTGGGGCCTCCTGTTTGTCAGACTATGACCAGTATTCTGCAAATAGCGCCCTAAATACCACTGAGAACAAAGGCAGCAAAACCCTTGCTGATACGGAGCTTCCATCCTAGAGGAGGAGAGAAAATAAACGAAATAATTATGTTAGCTTTACTAATCCAAATGCAGCTGGTAAGGTTGGAGCAAAGTGTATTTAGGGTTGTGAGTAAAATGATAGCCTACATTAGGAGACTGCCAGAAGAGCAGACTGAATGTGTGGGCACGATAGCTCAGCAGACTAAGCAAAGGGGCCAGGCACTGGGTTCGATCCCCGGCACCCCCTGCTGCATCAACTTTTCTGCCCTCCTGGGTGCACTGAGCTGCCCACCGAGATTGGGCCTGACCACACACACCTAGAATCCCGGCACCAGGGAGGCTGAGAGCAGGAGGATAGCTACCAGTCTGAGCTGCATAGTGAGACCCTGAGGCAGATACCTTAAAAATAAAAAGAAGCCGTCTGAGTAAAGGGAATTGCAGACGCCAAGGCCCTGAGGTGGAAATGAAGTTGAGAAAGAAGGAAATGAGGTCATTCTAAGAAAATAACAAAGGAGGAAAAAGCAGACATCAAAAGATGACAGAAATAGGCAGGGAATACCAAACAGCTGGATTTTATCCAGACCGTGTTGGGAATAAACGCTAAACATGGGGAAGAGGACGAGGCAGCTTCTGGTGTCCATGGAGATTATTGCCATATACACCTGACAGAAAGTGGTAGCTGAGGTTATAGAAATGGCCATAGAGTCTGGAGAAATATTGAGATGCTAGAAACATTTTAGGGTTAGGATTATAACTGGATACAATGTGGTGTGTTTGGAAAACAAAGAACTGAAGGATGACCCTTGGATTTGTAGCAAGAGCAGCTGAATAAAGGCAGCCCCACTCTCCAGAGCAGTAGTTCAGACAGAAGCATAACTTGAAGAGGAAGCAAAGGCTTGGCTGCTTTCTTTTATGGGGAGTTTGTGATGCCTGACAGACAGCTGTCCATCTGATGTTAAAAATATTAAATCAGGGGCTGGGGAGATAGCTACATGTCACAAGTACCTGTCTGTCTGACAAGTGCAAGATCATGAGTTTGAACCCTGGTGAAAAAAAAAAGAAGAAGAAGAAGAAGAAGAAGAAGAAGAAGAAGAAGAAGAAGAAGAAGAAGAAGAAGAAGAAGAAGAAGAAGAAGAAGAAGAAGAAGAAGAAAGAAAGGAAGAAAGGAAGGAAGGAAGGAAGGAAGGAAGGAAAAAGAAAATGTTACATCAGATCTTATGGGGCAGAGGGACAGCCATGTATCTGAAACTGAGATATTGGGTAAACTTACCACGTGAGTTTTGTGGTTAGAGAGGAGGGAGAGGATGGGCTCCTGGGATCCTACAACATGTACAGGTTGAACAGCAGGAGTTGCCCAGCCAAGAGACAGTAGTGGGTGTTAGCTGAGGCAAGAAGACAACAAAACCATGCAACGATGTGTTGTTCTGGGGTCTGAGTGAGTGGCATAATGGTGGAGAAAAGTCCTGCGGAGTGACACAGTGGCCAGCTGGGTTAGCCAAGAAGGAACTGCTGGACTGCTGAACAAAAGTAAGTCCAGGGTAGTGCCAGATTGAGTAAATTGACATTATTTTGTAGCTTAGCAACTAAGAAACACATCGAATGCAATCCTCCATGCTCTTCTTAGGCTAAACAATGTACTTATTTGAGTGAAGTATTCAGAATTTCCAGGTTTTGATGTGTCAGTGAGAAAACCAGAAGACAGCCTGACTTTGAGCTCATAAATTAAGTGGAGCTGGAGGGGAGGTGAGCTGAGATCAGGTGCTCAGGCCCACAGTAGTGTGGGATAGAAATGCTATCCTGGGCTGCCTGAGTTTATAGTCTTGCTCTAGTTGTGCTGTGTTAAATAACTGCGTTTCTTGAATTTTGGCTTCTTTTGCGTCTTCTTTGAGTATTAAGTTGAAGTATTAATGGATATTTCAAGAAATTGCTGAACACTGATGTCTTACTAAAGAGGGGAACTTCTATCTTCTTATGTTCCTTTCATCCTGAAGAATTAAATGATCCTTCAATTTTGGCATGTGAGTGTGTTAGACAACTTTCCGTTACTGTAACCAATACCCAACATAATAAAGTAGTGGGTGTTAGCTGAGGCAAGAAGACAACAAAACACAGTGGACAGCTCTATTTGCCAAGATGGAACCAAGATAATAAACCAAGAAATATACAAAGATAGTAAACTTTTCTTACAAAGAGAGGCGTACCTCCAGCTCCTAGTTTTGGAGTTTTCAGTCCAGTCCGTGGCAAGTCAGCCCTATTGCTTTGCAGCCTGGGGCGAGGCAGTGCCTCGTAGCTGGGCGAAGTTGCTAGGCACTGGGCTCAGAAGCCATTCCCTGGCAAGAATTATTCTCAATTCTATTTTCTTGTTGAAGAGAATCTGTCTCACTGCCTCTTCTCTCTATATATTCTCTTTCCTCTGATTGCCTGAGTGTTGTTTACCTTTATTTTCTGATTTTACAAATAATACTTGTTTTAAGGGGAAATAAAACAGCTTTTATTTTCAAACCCATGGCTTCCGTGGAGGATGGCTGAGCCAGGTAATTTTTCACTATGAATTTCCTGCCAGGAAATCTTGTGTCTCAGCCTTGGTTGCTGCAGCTTGTATCTGGCGGAGGGCAGGGCAAATGCTCTCTGTTCTTGTTCAGCAGATAGTGGTGAGTCATGAAAGAAGCCATTTGTGGAAGCTCCTAAGAATGTTAACTTATGGCTTTTGAAGAGACCCTTCTCCTACTCTTTTCCTTGGCATCTTTTAAGGTGGGAAATGTGACTTTTCAACTTCTGGAGCGCCTGAGCTCCTGTGCTACTGTGCCTGATTTACCTCTTCACCCCATATCCCTCACACTCATCCCTGAAATGCTTCCCCAGTTGCTTCCACAATGCCCAGTGTCTAAGGAAGACACTTTCAGAATGCTGATTCCTGGAGCACTGTGGAAGCAATTGCTCTGGAAGAGTTATGAGTTGGGCCGCCTCTCTCATTTCGTGGAAGGACATGGATCTGTAGTGACTAGGTATATATTCTAAGGCATCCATTGGACCAGATTTCAGCCCCTACTTTGTTTGCCTCACTGTGTCACATTCATTTCCTTCCCTGGACAGAGGAAGGAAGCACACTTTGCTTAAGGCTCACTGAGCAGCACAGAAAATGGTAGGACCCACAGGATGGGAGATGCATTCTTCCCTGCTTCTGGAACCAAGCAGGTTTCCTGTCATGTCCCTGGGGAGTCTGCAAGTGTTATGTGTATTTCAGAGGCATCTGTTTATGTTTTGAATGTTGCTCAAGTGTGCAGTACATGTTTGGTTTATCCTGTTGGAGATATTTCAAGCTTACGATGGCAAGACTGCTGGAATACTGAATGATACAAGTTATGTGGAGTTGTTTGGAGTTGTATTTAAATGAAAGAAGTCTGAAGTTCTAGAAACTTCTACTTGGAGCTCAGAATCTGTGTTCTTCACTAAGGAACTGAGTGGATGGAAGAAATTTATGAGCTGCCTACTGCCTTTTGGTTTTCATTTGCTCTTGAAAAAGCATGGAAGCTCATTTGTTACTAAAGCCTGAAACTCATTTCAAGTTAAGGGAAAATCTAAGTGAAAAACGCAGAGTCTTGATATAAGTAACATTTTTTAGATCGACTGATATTTGTAAGGTACATTATGCTTTAAAAATTAACTCCTATGTTTTGTAGCCCACAACTTATAACTAAAGGGACTCTTTCAAGTTTTTAAAAATTATGTCTTTTGTGTCCCTTCACAAACGTGCACCTGCTTGTGTTAGGTTCTCACTGTTTTATTGGAGCCAAACAAATATATGTGGTGTTCTGGATTACATCAAGTAGTGCTTGTTTGTTTTTTTAGGTATCATCAATAAATTTGAGTACCCAAGGTAAATATGCCCAACTCTATAAAGAAATCCAATGAGGAAGGGATTTCTTCTTTTGACAATCTCACAGTGAATGTTTTTTGTCCTACATGTGAACATTCTAAAGTTTTAGAAGAGAATGATTAAAAACTATATATATCAAGGGCCACTCTGCCTACCACTTTTCTGCACAATGAACAATAACCAAAAGGGAGAAATAAGACTCAGACCCAAGTAGCTAACAATTGTCACATGGTCCTTATCTCAGAAAAACTCATGTAGATGTAAGGAAGTCCCAAGAGAAGAGAGTACTGTTCATTTTTAGTTTTTAAACCTGTTTCTAGCACTTACTATCTATATTTTTTTCCCTAGAGTAGAAGGTAAAGAAGTTCCTTTTTCTCACATTTTTGTCTACCCTAGAAGTTGCAAAGAATGCTATTCTTTTTCTCATAAGTTTATATGGTGAGAGTGGTAGTGAAAAGAACTCAGGTACAGAGCATGAGATTTTACTAAATGCCAACCACAGAATTTTTTGCCCCTCTGAGACATTTTCAGGGAAAAGCAATAGGAAGGTGCTTTACTGAGAAGTTCCTGGAACCGTAGGTAGAGCCAACCTTCTGGTGCGTGAGGTACGGGCATTCACGCATGGGAACATTTCAATCGCTGCTTTGTCTATTCACATCTAGAGTCAGTCTAAGCATCTATCGGTGAGTGAATGCACAAAGAAAGTGTATACACAAAAGCATAGTATTCAGCCTGAAAAAAGAATGAAATACTGTCATTTACAGCGACAAGGATAAATCTAGAGATTATTATAGTAAGTGAAATAAGCCAGGAACAGAAAATCAAATACTACATGATCTTACTCAGATAGAATCTAAATGAGTCAATGTCATAAAAGTAGAGAGTGACAGCAACATGAGAGAGAGAAGGAGGGAATTAGGTCCTCTGGGCCCGGAAGGTTCTGAGCATGAACTGAAGCCCACAGGGACAGCAAAAGAGAGAAACTTCAAGGAAGAAGAAGACGAAGCGTGGCGCCTTCTTACTGAGTCAGGACTCGCTGCACAAAAGGACTGGTTCAAACCTGTGGACACAGAGTGACTGCTGGTGACCCAGAGGCCTCTACTGAGATGTAGCAGTGCAATGGAGCTGTGGATAGTGTGGACTGTCCCAGCTGGTAGGTGGCATAGAGTGGACTGTCCAGCAGGACAGAGACATCCCCAAGATTTCCAGAGCCATCGTGGAGAGGAGCTGAGCTTGGAGCCTAGAGCAACTTCTGCCTCTGTCTCATGGCACCCAGCTAAGCTGAATCGCAGGGACAGTGCACTGACTGCTGAAGAAGGGGTCTGGTTCCAGCCCGATGGCCAGAAACCAGCCTGAACTACAGGGGCAATAAAGGTGCAGGCCCTGAACCTGACTGCTGAAATAATGTTATTCATTTATTATCTTACTTGTTTCTTTCCTACCCCCACCATGAGAATACACACTGAAACACCTTTGTGACTTTTTGGGTGCTTCTTTCTGTTCTGTCCCCAGCATGCAAAGAAATTAGCATCTAATAGTCAACAGTCACTGTACTGGTTGAATAAATAACACAAATGAATGTTCTCTTCCAGTATTCACACAATATATGAGGTATTATCTTTCTTATTTAAGGACTATAAGTAGAGAGACCTAGGGAAGTTAAGTAACTTCTTTTGTAATGCACAGCTAGCAAACAGGAATTGTGTAGGGCGCTTTAGGATCCTCAAAATCAGAATCCTTGTGCTCTTCTTCATCCATTTTTCATCATCTTGGAGTGTAAAACCTGAATGAACTTAATCCTAAGGCATTTAATCAGTGAGTTGTTTCTTCCCTGACATACTTCAGAGAAGTTCCACATGGCTCAGAAGAGTGTACCCTGTAGCTGGATACTATTCATGGTCAAATAAGTGGCAGAGAAAAAGCATCCCAAGACTGGAGGAGCTCAAAAGTGTAGGATGTAGCCAAGAATGAGACAAGCAAACCAAATCCAAGAAACTCTTGCTCTTTCTAGTGGTGAGCTGCTAGCTCTACATTGACCAACAGCACTCTTCAATATTCACAAGTCCCCCCATCAATGATTTATAAGAGGAACAGTTTTGAATACCCTACAGAGTCAGCCTTAGTTTTTCTCATGAAGGAGACACTGTATGATATGAATAGTACTCTCTACAATATCTTTGTGGTAAATATGGTCAACATTTCCCTTTTAAAATGATTTCACTCTAAAACTCAATGAATAAACGCAATGGAGACTCGGAACATAACTCTATGGAAAATTCCCAAAATAACTTTATGGGAACCCATAAATGCTGTTTGGTTTT
>PVJA010010845.1:8572-39471 GCA_004027025.1 Myocastor coypus
TTTTTAATTTTGCATGCTGGGGGTAGGGTAAAGTAGATTAGAGAATTGAAAAGCTTACACCAGTGTTGCCTAGGTTGACTTCTCTTCTTTCGTTTTGTGTAGATGTTATCCTCCCCTGTGCACACCTTGGTCTTGCTCTCTTATTCACAAAATCACTCCCTGCCACTTCCAGCAAGATACAAGCATCCTGAAACACACACGCGCGCGCGCGCACACACACACGCACACACATGCACACACACACACACACACACACCTCTTGTTCTCGCATTCTCTGTTTCTCTTTGCAGCAAAAATTCTGACAAAAGAGTGTCCTCCCCATCCTGTCTCCTCCTCTACCTGTGCCACTGCTCACTCTTTCACCTGCTATGGTGACAGATGACATTTTCCTTTCCTTTCCTTTCCTTTCACTCTTTACTTCCTTGTTTTGTTTCGGTCCCCCCCACCCCGCTTTGGTGCATGCTCTTGGCATATGCCAAGAAGAAGTGGGGTGATGGTGTTCATGGCTGAAGTCATTTGTTGATACCCAGAAGAAATTGGTGAAACCAGGGATCTTGGTTACTTTATGTAGATCCTATGTGCATCTCATCATTGCAGGGCTTTGAAAATATATCCATGGTTACAATTCCCAAATCTAAACACAATACTTGTTACTTGCACTTTATAGCTGCTTCAAGGACACCACGGCCCAACAGGCATTCCTGAGATGTTCTGTCCCATCATCCGCTAAGTGCTGCCCCCAACCAAGCCCTTTCAACTCACTGCTGTCCGTGTAAGCAAATGCCACCAACAGAAACCTGGGAATCATACTTGGCCCGCCTTTCCCAAACACACACTCACACTCACACGAGGACTAATTTCACCATCATCACATCTTGGAAGTCCCGCCTCCAAAGCTCAGATATACTCTGTCACCTATCCTGCATTGTCACTTTCACCTAACGGTGCCTGGCCCCATCCTCTCACCTGGATCATGAATTTTTAAAGCAGCTGACACACCGGTCTCCCCATTTTCCTTTCTGCTCTCCTTCTAGCCTGTCTCCAAAAGGGGGCAGAAGGATCTTTTAAAACACATTGCATTTATAGACACTCCAGCTCCTGCTTCCCTTTGAAAGAGGGCCAACTGTCACGTTGACTGTGTGCCTTTCTCTGTCTGACCCTCCACTGGCATCTCAAGACACTCTATCGCCACCATTGCCCGCACTGTTCTCTTAGCAACTTCTAGAAGGATCTAACCTCTTGAGCCTTGGAACTTTTGCATTGCGGTTGTGGAAGAGGCCCTGCCTGGATCTGAGTGCTCTGCCCTATGGCTGGCTCCGTTTTTGCTCTTTGATCCAGTTTCAGGTCAGTTTCTTAGGCTCTCTGACTTAGCTTACCCTTCTGCCACCCTTTATCCCAGAACTTGATTACTTTTGCATCAGATTATAGGATGGCGATTGCCAGCCCCTAAGAGCAGCCCAGTGATGCCCTCCTCCTTCCACACTGCCACGGACTACAGCAGGAGTGGTGACATGTCCTGTCCCTTCTGAGCCTGGTGACACAGAGTGGAGCTCTATCGTACTCATTCTCTTCCACCCTCTCTGTGAGATAATTCACTCCCCCAAAACCCAGATGCCATGTGAGGCGTCCCAAGGAGGGTTCCCATGTGAAGAGTGAAGACCTCCTGCCTGTAGCCTTTGATGAGCCTGAGGGGATCCTGCAGCCCCATCAGTGCTGAGACAGCCGCAGCCACCACGACGCTGTACCTGTGAGACAATGGTGCCTCACACAGGTTCCTGACCCCTCTGAAGCTTAGGTGAGAAATACTTGTTGATGCAAGGTACTAAATGATAGGGTGATTGTCACTTTACAGAAGAGTTTATTTATATGGCATGCATAATGTATAAATTTACAGACATTTACCCATTTACTGTCTCTTTTCCCCGTTATAGTTTCTGACCCACTTGCTCAGGTGTCATCAGGCCCAGAACTTTTCTTAGCATGCAGTAGGCTCTCAGAAACACTGGCAAAATGAGTGATTAAAATGTCTGTCACTAGGTATCATCAATAAATATTCATTTATCATTGCAGGATCTAAAAGCACTTGCACTGTGGTTAAACTTTTTGCTGTTTGTGGTTAAGGGCAGGTTAAAGCAAGACCTGTATAACAGAATATGTAACTTTCGTATCTCCCAAGATCAGTCAAATCCCCTGAGGATTTATCTTGGAACCATGTACAGTGCTTTGTAGAACTATGGTCAGTGTCAGCCATCTGGATGAATCACAGCCATTGCTTGGCCAGTTTGCTTTCCGTGAAAGCCTGAGAAAGTGTTCTCAGGTGACTCTCCTTAGGCACACTAACCATGAGGCATGAAAAGTAAAGCTAGATTAGTATGTTGAGCTGTAAAAGAATTAAATCAACCGCTTCCGACACTGCCAGTTCTGCCATTAAACCAATATGATTATAGAATATTAAACTACGTATACACCTACTTTCTTTTAGTTCCATGAGAAGAAAGTTTTGTATCCATAATGATTAGAAAAATTATCCTGCCTGCATCCTGGGCTCTAAATAACTACTATGAGGACAACAATATGCATTGTATCAATTATTAGGAATGTACTACTAATGTATTTTGAAACAGTCTCATTGTTATTTCTTATTAAAAGTAATAAAAACTAGAAAAGTACTTGCATTATCTCCAACAATCGTAGGAACACAATACAGTTACTCTGTTTGATAATGAAAAATGTAGGGCCCAAGATGTGACTGCTTATAGCTCCCATCCTCCTGGGTTGCAGAGCTGGTTTCTAACCCAAGGCCTTAGCTTTCCCTTCAGTATTTTTTTTTCTTTTTTGGACACATACTGACCTTTATGCAGTCACTAGCAGAGCGTGAGCCCCATCTCTCTGATGTCCCTATATCTACAGCAGCTACCGCCTGTCCCTCCAACACGTCACTCACATCCAGCCAGGCAGAAAGATGCCTGCCAGAGAAGGACAGAACTCTCTATTCCTCTTTGAGATGGGAAGGAAATTCTACCACATGGCTTTTCTATCCCTTCCCAAAACCATAAAAGGAAATGAAAACAAGCATAAGAGTCCACAGGACTCGATATTAAATATACCACCGTGTTCAAACTCTCAGAGGACGTTTAAAAGCAGATATTTCCTCCAATCCACAGATAAACACCAATCTGAATTTCAGCACTTTCTTGAGTATCTGGGTTTGCTCTGCCACTGAACAGATCCTCAGAGTTTTCTCACTCCTACACAGGTGAGCCCAGGCCAGGACAGGTAGGGAACGGTACGTGCCTGGCTGAAACCAAGACCAAGTGATGCAGAGAAGGGTCCATTTTACTATATACCATTAAATTGATGCTCATTAATTTGACATATATTAATTAATTTCCTTTAAATTTGATTTTTAAAAATTTAGTATACAAATTCTAGTAATTACTATTATCAATTTTCACAATCCTTTAAGAAAAATATGACCCAAGAAAATATTTGAACCAAGACAGACTTACATAATCAAAGACATTCTTGGGTCTGTAGCCTCTGATTTTTTTGTAATCATTTTGTTTTAGTTTTTTCTTTTTTTTTTTTCTAATTAAGCTTATTGTAAATTTTAAAATGCTCACATTCATGATAGGGAATTTGAACCTATGCATGATATATTTTCTTCTTCTTTTTCCCATCCACCTACCCTTCCTTAAAGCAGTCTTCCCCTTGTTTTTTTTTTTTTTTTGCCTTTTTGAGACAGAGTCTCGCTATGCAGTTGAGGCTGGCCCTGAGCTCACTTTTGTAGCCCAGGCTGGTCTCGAACTCGCACCAATCCTCCTGCCTCAGCCTCCCGAGTGCTGGGATTACAGGCGTGAGCCACCACGCCCGGCCCCCTTGTTATTTATAAAAGCTTTGCTTCCATTTTTCTTTCTTCCTTTCTTATTTCTTTTCCTTTATCCTTCTTTTCTTCCTCCCTCTTCTCTAGGTTCCCCTACTATTTGAACATTCTTTTCCAATTTGATGATGTCTTGCATACATTTTGGTCCTTATTTATACTTCTGGTATCTCATACAAGAGAAATATCATAATATTTACACTTGTATATTCAATTTCTTTCACTTAGGGGTATGGTCTCAAAGTGCACCCATTTACTTAGAAATGTCTCAAGCTTGTCCTTCCTTATGAAAGAGTCGTGCTCCATTATATATATATTTAAAACCCACATCTTCTTTATCAGTTCATCATTGGCAGGCATTTGCGGTGTTTCCAAGATTTAGCTATGACAAACTGGGGCACTATAAACATGAGCGTGAATAAAACACTGTGTGATGTTTTTAATTCTTTCGGGAAGATACCAAGAAGAGGACTATCTAGATCAAATGGAACTTCTAGTTTTAGTTTTTAAGGAATCTCTTCACTGATTTCCGTCCTGGTTATGCTAGTCTATACTACCACTAGCAGTGGAGAAGTGTTCTTTTTTTCCCACACCTCTGCTAGTATTTGTTATTGGTTAATTTCCATATAATTGCCATTCTTTCTGGAGTAAGATGGAATCTCAGTGCTGTTTTAATTTGTATATCTTGAGTGACCAGTGATGTTGAACATTTTCAACCTTTGAGGAAGAGTTGACAAAAATTTCTCCCACTCTGGAGCTGCTTTTTCACTTGTGAATGACTTCTTTTGCTGCTCAAAAGCTTTTTAATAAGATGAAATCCCAGTTATTCATATGCGATCAGGATTTTTTTCATAAAACCTTTGTCTGTACGTATATCTAAGAATGTTATTCATTTTCTTTCCCAGCAGACTTAGTGTTTTTGTTTTCATATCCCAACTTTTGATTTTAGTTTAGTGCATGATAAAACACATGGGTCTAGTTTTCATCTTTAGCATGCGGAGAGCTATTTTTTTCCAATACTACTTATTAAAGAGGTTCTTTTTTCCAATGAAGGTGTTTGGTTCCTTTGTGAAAGATAAAAATGGGTGTGTTTGTAGTTGTTTCTTCATCTTTTAATGTTTCACAGATGCTTGTGTCTATTTTATTGCCAGTGACAAACTAGCAATAAAAAGCCATGCTTGTTTTACTGTGATAAAAATCATGCTGTTTTTATTAGAGTAGCTTTGTAGGATAACTTCAAGTCAGGGTTTGTGATGGCCATCTTCTCTTCATTGCCAAGAATTGGTTTTGTTATACTAGGTCTCTTATGATTTCAAATAAATTTTAGGATTGTTTTCACTAATTCTGTGAAGCATGCTATTGATATTTTGATTGTCATTAATTTAAATCTGTATAATAATTTTGGAAGTGTGGCCATTTTCACTATATTGTTTCTTCCTACCCAAGATAAAGTGGTATCTTTCCATTTTATAACATCCTCTTCAATCTCCTTTTTCAGAGTACTGTAGCTTTCTTTTCATTTATTTACTTATTATTTATTTATTTATTTATTTTTATTTTAGGGAAGGGTCTACAGGGTGCTCAGGTTGTCACTGCTACATCAGACTTGCGCTGATTTGCCTCTTTACAGCCTTCCAAGAGCCGTGATTACAGGCACTCACCATCATGCCCAGTCTCAATTGCCATCTCAACACGCCCTGGGGGTGGAGCCAGCAGAGCAGGCCTGGGGATTGAACCTTTGCCCCCGTGCGTCTGTTTGCAGGCACTTTAATCTGCTGAACTATTTGGCCTGCCCTAGTACTATAGCCTTTAATGTAAAGGACTTTTGCTTCTTTTGTTAGATTCCTATTTCATTTTTTTAATGTTATTGTGAAAAGCACTTTTCTCTAATTTCTTTCTCAGTGGATTTGTTATTTGTGTACAGGAATGTTATTGATTTTAGAGTGCTGATTTTTTTATCTAGCTATGCTGCTGAGTGTGGTTATTAAATATATAAGTGTTTTAGTAGTTAAATCTAGTAAGGTTTTTAGTGAAGTTTTTTAGGTTCTCTATGTAAAGTGTCATGTCATATGTAAATAGTGATAATCGCAATTTTTACTTTTGCATCTTTATTCCTTTCATTTCTTTCTCTTGTCTAATTGATCTGGCCAGTATTTCCCAAATTATATTGTTTAGGAGTGGTGATAGTGATCATCTTTGTCTTGCTCCTTACTTTAGAGTGAAAGCTTTCAGTTGTTGACCATTTAGTGTTATGTTGCTGTTGTTTTGTCATAAATGACTTTTATCAGATTGAGAGAAAGACCATCTATTCCAGTTTTCCATAGGCTTTTTACCATGAATGGATGTCGGATTTGGTCAATTTTTTTCATCTATTGAGATGATTCTGTGATTTTTGTCTGTGGCTATGTTGATATGGTGTATTACATTTATTGATTTGTATATGTTGAACCATCTCTGCATTTCTGGAATGAATCCTACTTGGTCATGGGTATAATCTTCTTAATTATTTGCTAAATTTTGCTTGTATTTCCATCTGTTTTCCTTAGGGAGAATGGCCTGCAGTTGTTTGTTTTCGCTTGCTTGTTTTGTTTCATTTTGTCTTTTTTGAGACAGGGTCTCCCTATGCAGTTCAGGCTGGCATTGAGCTCACTACAGCTTCGATTGGATACTTCTCTGATTTGGATATTGGTGTAATGCTCGATTCCAGGAATGAACTTGGGATTATTGCTTCCCCTTCAGTTTCACTAAAGAGTATGATAAGCTTGTTCTATGAGCTAGTATGTGGTCTATTTTGGAGAACAGCCAAAAAAAAAAAAAAAAAAAAAAAAAAAACTGAGAAGAATGTATATTTCGATGTTGTTGGGTGGAATGCTCTGTAGACATCTACTAAGTCTTTGCTCACAGGTTTAGTTCAGATCTGATATTTCTTTATTGATTTTTTGTCTAGTTGATCTATTTATGACAGCGTGATATTAAGGTTTCTCGTTAGAGCTTTGTTACTGCTTATTTGATTTCTTATGTCAGTTAATATTTGTTTTATACAGTTGGGTACATCAGTATTTGGTACATGTATACTTATGATTGTTATATCTCTTTAGAATTTCCCTCAACAAGTATGCAGTGACCTTCTTTGTCTCTTTTGATCAGTCTTAACTTGAAGTTCACTTTGTATACAAACAGAACAGCTACCCCTGCTTTTATCTGGGATCTTATCACATGGAGTGTTGTTTTCTATCCTTTGACTTTCATTCTATGAATTTCTTTTTGAGTTAAATGTGCTTCTTGTAAGCAGCATATTGTTGAACCTTATTTCTTGATCCATTCTGTCAGTTGGTTTCTTTTGATTGTGGATGGAGAGCATTTGGATTGGTTGTTATAATTCATATATATTGGCTTATTATTGTCATATCATTTTCCTGTCCCGGTTCCTTGTTTTTCCTATCTTTAATTGTTTGCCTTGCCTAGTGGCTTCTTGCTACTGGTGTTCTTAGAATTGTGATCTTTGTTATTTCTTTCTAAATTATCCTTCAGAATATTTCATAGAGCTGGTTTAGTGGTCATGAATTTCTTCAGATGTTTTTTGTCATGAAAGTATCCTATTTCTCCACTGATTTTGAAAGATAGTTTTGCGGGATACATCAGTCTGGGTTGGAGGCTATTTTCTTTCAGAACATGAAATACTTTACTCCAAGTTTTTCTTGACATAAAGGTTTGTGGCAAGAAGTCCATCGTGATTCTGACAGGCTTTCATTATAGGTGATTTGTTTCTTTTTAAATAGTTTTTAATATTCTGTTCATGCGCTGAATTTCTCAAATTTGCACTATTATAGCCTTGGTATAGATTTATTTTGGTCACTGTTGCCTGTGATTTATCATGTGTAAAACAGAGTTAAGATTCCTACTTAATGGACTTATTACTGAGAAGATCAAATAAAACCAAATAAGTGTCTGAAAGAGTGCCTGGAATAAAGTAATTCTTAAATAAATTTTTCATAATATTTTCTTTATTAATGCATGTTTATAGTACATAATATTTACATCCTTTGGGGAAGTTGTTACACAAAAATAACACATTTTAATTCCCTTTTTATCTTCTTATGCTCTTCACTGATCTCATCAGTTGATTCACACGTTGGTAGATTCCTAATGTGAAGGAATTGGGAGGTGATGGAAACTTAGGAAGTAACACATAATTGAAGGAAGAGGCAGCAACACAGAACGAGACATAGCCTTGGCACCGTGTCTTGTCCCTGACCCTTGTTGTTCTATATATTTACTTCTCAACCAATGAAGTGAGCAGCTTTTCTGCACTGTGTCTTTCCACCATTATGGTCTGCTGTAACAAAGGTCCAGAAGCAGAGGAGCCAACAGAGTATGGGCTGAATTGAGGGCCCCAATAAATCTTTCCTCTCAGGTGATTCTCCTCAGGCCTTCTGTCACAGACTCAGAAAGACAACTAGTACAACTATCAATGTTGTTCTAGTTTTTACTTTTTTATTTGTGGTACTGAGTATTAAACTCAGGATCTTTATAGAACTGTGTGCCCAGGCAGTATGTGTGTTTGTGTCTGTCTCTGTATGTATCTCTGTGTGCGGGTTGCTTGTTCGTTTTTTTGTTTGCTTTACTTGGCCTGAGACTAAATCATTCAGGCTGTGCTCACTTGAAGTCCTTCTACTTCTTCCTGCTAGAGTGCTGGGATTACAGATGTGCACCACCATGGCCAGCTTGGTTTACTCCTATTTAGTTTTACCGTTATTTGATTTTCCATGTCTCTGCTTTCCTACATTAGCATGAATATCTAAAATTTTAAAATGTATTGTCTGCATGTAGGATCTACTCAGGACATAAACACACATGCCTACCCCCAGTTATTTTCTCCTGCAAGGTTACCTGCAGCAAATCATTCTTCTATCTTCATTCACACCCCAAACAAAAGCATTATTTTAGAAAAATTCTGAGTAGCATTCTCAGTTGTGCCACTATCTGTCTACGTCTTTTTGCTCAAGTAATGACTCTAATCTTCTGCCACTGACGAATCTCATGAATCTGGCAGTAGAGTGAGAAGCTGATGGTAATTAGAAGACTTAAAGACTTCCAAATGATTTAGGTCTTGGATTGAGACCTATGTATAAAACTCAGTATCATTCTACTAGAGGCAGAAAGGTGAAGGGACACAATGTAGTCTTTGCCCACCTGTCTCCAGTCAGGAATATGTCTCTAGAGTCATTTCAAAAATATAATCCAGATTGTCTTATTTTATACACCTTTACAGAAGAAAGAATTTTCTATAAAACTATGAATTTTGGACCTCATTCCCTAAAGTATTCTTTTACTTTCCAAATCTTTTGCTCTCCCTGTCAGTATTTTTCTCTCTGTGATTTATTTTTAGTTTGTTTGGTGTTTGTTTGTTTGTTTGTTTGTTTTTGGCAGGACTGGGGTTCGAACTCACGACCTTGCACTTGCCAGGCAGGGACTTGTGCCACGGAGCTTTCTCTCCGACCCCTGTGATTTACTTTTAAGAATACACTTTCTGTTGTTCCAAATGGATATAGAATGCTTAGCACTATATAACAAAATAAATCAATCTTCATGCTTATTAGAAATCAAAGTCTTTAGTCTAATGAAAGGAAAGTTTCTGAGTTAGTATGCATTTGGTGATGTATGATATGAAGACTCTATACTTCCAACTGCAATGATTTAACATAGTCAAAATCAAGAGAATTCAAAGCTAGGTGAGGTGCTACATATCTGAAATCCCAGTACTTAGGAGGAGGCTGAGGCAGAGGGATCACTGGAAGTTCAAGGCTAGCCTAGGCTACACTGTGAGTTGAGGTCCAGCCTGCTCTACAAGCAAAAATATGGTTCAAAAGAAAAAAGCAAAAGAAGAGTTCTTTTAGGTGTCTTACCAGAGCAAAATTTTACTCTAACTAGTGTGCAGTTTTAATTTTAAAACTAGCTACTCTGCATGCTATTCTCATAGACCCAGCTGCCACTTCTCTGCCAATGACTTAAAGTGCTCAAGCTCTAGATGTAGCCTCTTTCCCAGGTCCAGATCCAAACCCCTCACTGTTTCAAACCCCCCGTGCTTGAACACCTGACTACATATTTCAAGCTTCACCTCTAATCAACCTCTCTTACCTCCATCTTTCCTTGACACTTTGTATAGAACAATACTATGGTCATTTTCCTGGCACACCTTCAGGAGCAACCTATAGATCCATTGCATTTTATCTAGAACTTGAGCTCTCGGAGTAGAGAGATCTTTTAGACAGTTGGTACATTTCTAATTATGACACATGGCAAACACTTGATAAACATATGTTGGAACAATATCTATTGTAGCAGTTACTTTTATGGCTTGGGTTAATAGGAATGTAGCACTGACAAACAGAGTGGGGGGCAGTTAGTTACAGAGTAAGGGTAAGGAAAAAAGACAAATAAGTGGAATAAGCCAGGCAAGTGACAGAGCAGTCATGCAGTCATGCTTTACAGGTCTCTAACCACCTTTACCACACACCTAATATTAGTAGCTGAAGGTCCATGAAGTTCCCACTATCTTTGCCACTTTTTTGGGGGGGGGGATCTACAAGGTGTTCAGGGTCTCAGTACTGATCCACCTGTTTACAGCCTCCCAAAAGCTGGGATTATAGGTGCACACCACCATGCCCAGTCTCAACTGCCATCTCAGCATGCTCCAAGGTGAGTGGGGGCTGCACAGCAGGCCCAGGGATTGAACCCTGGCCCCTGTGCCTGCTTGCAGGCACTTTAATCCACTGAGCTATTTGGCTAGCCCATCCACCACTTTTTTGACAGTTCTTTTCATGGTATATCTTGTCAGAGTGGAAATATTTTTTTCTAAAGTCCCAAAGAAGCTGGATATGGTGGTGCACACCTGTAATCCTGATACCTGAGAGGTAAAACAGGAGGATTCCCATGAGTTTGAAGACAGCCAGGCTCTATAATGCCTTCAACCCCACTTTGTACTACATAACAACACTGTCTCAAAACAAAACAAAAGTCTCAGAAAAGTTTAACATTTCCTTCTTTTTAAGGAAAGGATTTACAAAACCACACCAAGAAGATTTTGGTCCCTTGAAGTCTTGGTGATGTCTACAGCATCCTAGGTAGCTGTAGAAGCCGAGGTTGTCAACTCCTAAAGCTGTAAAAGTCAATGTTCCCACAGCTCTACACAGTTTTTACTGAGCTGCCCAGGAAGATGGTTCTCCCGGACTGAAAAAACTATTCCAATTTAACAGAATCTTACACATTTAGAAAGGCATACAGGTTTAAGAACACAGAGTTTTAAAAGATGCTACAAATAATGTGACCATATGATTCATTTTCCAAACCATGCCACTTGAAATGAGGCACTAGTAATAATTACAATGTGACAATAGAATAAACTAGGACTGTCCCAGGCATACAATAATGAAACCATTCAGACTGTTGAGGAAGAATGGGCTCGGCATCAGCCTCTCCTCACCCTCCCTTGCTATTGGCTAAGCCCAAAACACTTTCAGGAAATCAGGTGCTAGAACTAAGGGTTAGGGCTGAATTCAGGCATTTCAGAGGATCTGTCATATCTAATTTAATTGGAACATTTGGGTACAGAGGCCTGGTGAATCTTGATTGGTCTACACAAATCCTCTTCATCCAGTTTTCACACAATCTTTCAGTAAACTTTTGTTGAACACCAAGTACGGTTTGAGAATGAACTAGAGATCTCTGGGCAGGGAAATTACAAAATGGAATGGCGCATACTGTGTCAGAAAGAGTTGGCATACCAATAGATGAGACACTTCAAAGCAACCGATTACAATGCAATATGTGTAAATGACAAAAGTACGTTTCCCAAGATGGCTTCCATGACTACTTAAAATTCCTGAGGCTGCTGGCATCTCTCGTAACACTAGGCCATCTTTTACATGATGTGAAGTCCAGGTAAATTGTCATCCTCCCTTCCTTGTTTTTCTTACTGAGATCTATTTGTATCTTAGTTCACAGCATGTACTTAAGATTTACAAAATTACATGTGTTTAAATATCTTCCATAATTCAGGTTGTTAACTAAAAATGAGCATTCCTCTCCCCTCCCTTCCTTGTGGCTTTAAATTACATGGTCTGTGATTCTCCTTCACCTATTATTCCACATGAGTAAAGGTTTGCTTTGCGGGAGTGCTTATTAAGGAAAGCCTGGCCATCCCAGGCAAGCTGTACAGGTCTGAGTGGAAAGCCTGATGAGTGAGCGTCTGAAACTCCCTTCACCTCAGTGCTACCGAAAGCCCGGCTGCAAAGCAGTATCACAAGAACTTTTCTTCTGAAGAATTTAGACGTCCACAGTGAAGACAACCATTCTCTTCCAAGAGTTGCTATACGTTCTTCCATTTTCCCTGCTGGTTTCAGGTGTAATTAACACCTACAGATTTTTATATTTAATCATTTAAGGACTGAAAGACCTATTGTTTGTAATGGTTCATTTATAGGACTTGATTTTCCTTCAAATCCAAAGGGGCCGGGAGATAGCTCAGGGGCACAAGTGCCTGCCTGGCAAGTGCAGGGTCCTGAGTTTGATCTCTGGTCAAAAAAAAACAAAAACAAAAACAAAAACAAAAACAAAACAAAAAAAAAAAAAAAAAAGAATGTTATCAAATAGGTCTGTTTATTTGAGAAAGATAGACAGTGAAAGTTAATTGTGGCAAGGTACAATTTGATGGGTATCTGAGACACCATCGGCCTAGCAACTACCTCCATGTTTTCCTGAGATCTAATCCCTTGCTTCCTTCTCCCTCAAGGCCAGGATCTCTGGCTGTTCTCAGAGTCGCATGGGCTTATCTGCCCCAGCCACCTGGATGGAGGGATTCAGAGTGGACAAACTCTTATGTAGAACAATGGTACAGCCATAATCTCTGTCAAGCTGTGAGCCTCATCAAGACAATTGGTTTGGGGTAGACACTGATTAGTCTTGAAGTCCTTCCAGGTTAGTAGAAAAGTGTTAAGACAGCTAGCCTTATCGGGCAAAACAAGTAATAGGTAAAAATCTATCCAGATTTATATTTAGACACTTGCGTCTTCAACAACTTTTAAATTTTTTACTGATAAAAATATGCAAGAGATGATTTTATTGTTATTTTAACTTGCATTTGCTGAGTATTAATGTGGCTGGGTTTTGTTTTCTATTTTATTGGTCATTCCACTTTGTTCTATAAATTCCTTGCTCACCTTTATGTATTTTAATTTCTGGATGTCAGCCTTTTTCCTTTGATTTGTATAAGATCTTAATGGTTTCTAACTATTTATCTTTTATAGCTTTATATGTTAGCATTCTACAATTACAATATAGATATTTTTGTACTTAAAATTCAGCGATATAATTCTTACAAGAGATATGCTTAAATCAGCTATCAGAAAAAGTTTAAAAATAGGAAGATGAAGACTGGGGAGATAGCTCAGTACAACGACTGCTTGCCTGGGAAGCACAAAGGCCTGAGTTCAATACCTGGTTCCGGATCAAAAATAATAATAATAATAAAAATAAAAAAAATAAAAAAGGACGATGGAAAATATGTCTTCAAACAGCCATTAATACTTTGTGAAAAATTAATTATCAAGCTCTAAGACTAAATCACACTAAATGTTATAAGAAAGAAAATATGCTTTTCTTTAACATGTGTAAGTAATAACATCCAAATATTATCTATCAGTGTCATTTGAAAATTTTAAAACACTTTATAGATAATTACTAGATGAGAAATGAAATCAAAATGGAAACTACAGATTAATTAAAATTGTACAATAAAGGGAACAAGGTATGAAAATCTTTGGGCTACAACACAAGTGCTTTTGATATACAAAGGTAGTCACTAAAAAATAAGATAAAATAAAAAGCCTAAGCATTAAAAAGTGTTGATAGTATGTTCCCTGGTACCAGGGAAAAAAAAGACTGAATTAAGATTAAGTACATGATTAATAAAGAGAAAGAAAAATAATAAGTAAAATTAAAACCAAAGTTTTCTTTAAAAGACCAAGGAGGTGATCTTTTGTACGATCGTTTTCTAAGGAAAAAAAAAAAAAAATAGGTAGGATTCAAAAATTACTAGAAATTAAAAGGTTATATATATATATATATATATATATATATATATATATATATATAAACAATTTTTTCTAGAGATTAAATTAACAAAATCAAATCAAGTAAACAAGTAAATCAGTCTCCATAGACAGAAAAATTTATTTGCAGAATCTAAGCATCAACCAAGCCCAAGCGATTTGTACACACAGATTTTAGAAAGGATATAATGAAAAGACTATTATGTAAATTTTTCCAGCACACAGAAAAATGGCAGAAAGCTCCTCTTCAGTGTGTCTGGAGCCAAATGTCATCCTACTTTAAAAACAACAATAGTGAACTAAAATGCAAAACACAACTATCAGGGATTCTCTTTAATAAACAAAAATACAGGGCCAATGAGACAGCTCAGTAAAATAAGTGGCTGCCTGGCAAGCACAGGGTCCTATGTTCAATCCCCCATACCACTAAATAAATAAACAAACAAACAAAAACATTGTATAACACGTTATCAATTTAAAATCATCAGGTAATGAAAATATTACTATCAAGATCTATGTCTTGGGTCAGTGCTCAGCGGACTAAACATCAGCTTAGGCAAACACAGGGATCAGGGTTCAATCCCTAGCACCACATGCCACGTGACCTGCCTCCATGCACACGGAGCTGGTCACAGAGACCAGATGTAGTGGCACACACCTGCAGTCCCAGTGCTGGGGAGGCTGAAAACACGAGGATCACTGGGAGTCTGAGCTGAGTAGCAAGATCCTGTACTAAACACAAGCACACACACACACAGACGCACACACACACACACACATCTGTCTTGGTGGATATATAGAATGAACACCCCCAAAGACTCATGCACTCAAAGGCGGGGCTTTAGGAAGGTGACTGGATGGTGGGATGCAGTACCACTGGTCATTTAGGCCACTGATGGGTTCATAGCTAACTGTGCCGTCAGAAGGCAAAGCCTGGCTGAGTGCCAGGGGTGGCTTGGAGGGGCTTTCGCTTCTCCCCAGTCCCTCTACAGGTTCTCTGTCTCCTTGCTGCCATGCTATGAACAACTTTGCTTTGCCTTCCCTCTGTGCCAGTCCACTAACTCATTGAAATCTCTATGAAAATCCTAATAATATTTTTATGGAATTTGGCCAGCTACTTCCTCAAGCCACCTGGAAAAGAAAATATGAGAAAGAAGAAAACAAATTTTGAAAAGGAAGAAAATTGACCAAGGAGGGGCTGGGGAGATAGCTCTGAGGCACAAGTGCCTGCTGGGCAAGTGCAAGGTCATGAGTTCAAACCCTGGTCCCACAAAAAAAAAGAAAAAAAAATGACCAAGGAAAAAAGGTAATTAGACATTCATGTAGAAAAAAATCACCCCACAATGTACAATGCATGCAATAATAAATAAATTATATATATATATATATATTGAATTCTAATGGTCAACTGAAAGGAATAGTTAATGCTTACATTTTTGCTCTTCCTTTTAATATTTTGACCAAGTTTGCATGCTTATATCTGGTAATCTGAACAACTAATTTGAACACAACAATGTACAGTATACAGCCGGGCGTGGTGGCACACGCCTGTAATCCTAGCACTCGGGAGGCTGAGGCAGGAGGATTGGTGTGAGTTCAAGACCAGCCTGGGCTACAAAAGTGAGCTCAGGACCAGCCTCAACTGCATAGCGAGACCCTGTCTCAAAAAAAAAAAAAAAAAAAAAAAAAAAAAAAAAAAAAAAAAAAAAAAAAAAAAAAAAAAAAAAAAAAAAAAAAAAAAAAAAAAAAAAAAAAAAAAAAAAAAAAAAAAAAAAAAACAATGTACAGTATAACAACCACTGGTGAATTTCAAAAAACAGAAAAGCAGAATAAGCCAGATGTGGTATTATATGCCTATAATCCCCAGCACTCAGGAGTCTGAAGCAGGAGGATCGTAATGAAGGCCAGCCTGGGCTACCTAGTGTAACCATTTCTCCAAACAAATAAACAAAGGAACAAAGCACGATAGAACAAAATACATTCTTATTTTATCAAAACAAAATATATTCCTAGCAAAAAGGCTAGAAGGAACCATGCCAGCATCTTAGGCATTCCCGATACCTGCGCCTCCTCCCACATCTCCCTTTGCCATAACTTCTGTACCTTCCTGTCCTCCGTGATGCATATCTATTCTTCTGGAATATGAAGGCAATAAATTAAAAATTTATTCATAAAACACTTCAGCAGGGTTAAGTATCTATGTTGTTCAATATGTAGCCACTACTCATATACAGCTATTCAAATTAACATTTAATTAATTAATTAATTAATTAAATTGAAAGTTCAGCTTTCCCACCACATTTCATGTGTTCAACAGGCACACATGGCCAGTCTCACCAGTGGGTAGCACAGAGACAAAGTATTCTCATGATTATAGAAAATTCTATTGACAGAAATACTTTAAATATGATGTAGTTGCTACAAGAAATATAGCAAAAGTTCTTTATCATCTGGCAATAGTTCAGCCTTTTCTAAAATACACCAGACCCCCAGAAATCATAAGAAGAAAGACAGCAATGTGAATATTCAGAAAATCTAAGCTATTACCTCATTAAAAACATCATAAAAGCTAAGAATAAATACATCAAAGTAAAGATGTTTGCAACCTCTATAGTGGGAAAGGATGTGAAATAAACCCAAACAATCCAAAATGAATATAGGTAAAGGATAAAACAGGCAATGCATTTACAAAATAGATGAAAAAAAGGTATTTTGCAATGTGACTACCTAAAAGAAGAACAGAATCAAAGCAATGAAAAAAACCAACTCTGCTCGTCAGACAAAGCCCATTAGGAATTCCAACAGCAAGTTAAAGCATTTGAGAAGTCCTGTAGATCAAATTCAATTGAATGAACCAAATGTGTCTCAAATGTATTTACCAAATTGTCTTCTACTTCAGCTGCCTTAGGAAACACAGATGCTGTAAGAACAAGATACCCAAACAGAGGTGATAGCTGTTCTCTTTTAATAAAAAAAAGAATTCTTTTCTCTCTTGTTTTTTTTTTGTTGTTGTTGCTGCTGTCTTACCTGTTGTAAAATTTATTTCAAAGAGAGTATAGTAACAATTGACATTTAAAGTCTCTTGAAAGCAAGCATTAATATTTGATCATACGTCCAACCTTACATAACTGTATCTGTTAACCTGAACAACAGATTTGATGATAAAAAATAGAAAATATGTCAACCATTACTGATCAGCTATTCTTGCTTTGAAAATCTATAATATACGTATAGCTGTATGTTGTTTCTGATCTTTTTTTTGCTTGTGTTATTACTCTTCAAGATAAAATTAAAAAAAAAGAAAAAGAACTTCTTCTATGGAAGCGGGGCCGCCGGCATGCTTCCATAGAAAGAGCGAGGTTAAATGCCATGTGCAACCGAGCTCACCTGGTAAACCCTTTCCATCTTGGCTCACTCATTAACTCTCTGCAAGTTCTTGTAAATTCTGATTAGGATTCAAAAAGATTTCTGTGCACCTAATAACCGATGTCTTCTTGTTAAAAGCAGTGAATATCTTCCTTTATTTGGTCTCAGCTGGGCAGGGGCTGTTGTGACACCCACATACCAGAAGGAGAAGTGAAAATCCTGGGCAGAGAAGCCGGGAGCCCGCTGTAGAGGCCTTGGAATCCCAAAGCCCTTCAGCGGGGTTGTCCTTCGCTCTCCGGGAACATGGCTTTACCCTGAGGATCCCCAGGTTAGAGGATCTATGTGCAGGCAACATGAAGTTGGAGCATCTAATTTCTTCTAATACACACTTAGAAATCCTTTTGGTTTGATAGACTAGCAAGTTGAAGTTTTGAAGATGAGATTTCTATGTTATTCACACATCTACCCCAAGGTGTCATTTCCAAAATTCAGCAAATTCAAAAATATGATTCTACAGAGACCTCACTTTAATCTATCAACAATTATGTAGTCTGGTACCCAGAACCATGTTCAGCTTCCATTCAACTTCGTGAGTTCAAACCCCAGTCCAGAAAAACAAAAAAAGAAAGAAAAAAAAAATCAGTGCTCTCCATAGGCTAGAAAGAAAATTTTCACTTGAAGACTGCATTGAGGAAAAACAAAGGAATATTCTGTTATATCGATACCTAATGTTTCTTAAGTATAATTGAACATATTCCTTTAAAAGTGCCATATGGTTAATTTTATTTCCTGTCCTCTTAGAATTGTATCCACACTATTGTTTCAAAAATGACCACTTCTTTTACTGGAAATCACTGACTGTGTATTTTGGATGATTAGAGCTGCTAATTACATATTATGAGAATGTTGTCTCTATTCTAAAAAGTATTTACTTTATTATCGGTTCAATCTTTCACAATTAGTTGAAGATGCTAAGAACAAACCATCTCTCCCTAATAACCTGCTTTTGAGCATCAGAGGATCCCGTTGATGTACCCAACTCTGCCCAGTAAGCCTTGGCAGCTTTTTAAATTGCAGTGCGCTTACCACGCATCCAACTCTTCCCACAAACACTGCGTGTTGGATACAAAGTACTGTACAACAGGCATTCCTCACTGCTGATGGCAAAGCCACTGTCCTAATCTGCCATTCAGGTTAAAATCTGATAATAATGGTTACTTTACCTCAAGAGAAATCCTACAGGCAAACATGTCATGAGTGGGCCAGTTTGACTGAGAACAGACCCACGACACTGGTCATAAAGGGTAAACACTCAAGACATTTAACCCGGCCCAGTGGTACTAAATGGAAGGAGATGGTCATCTGGATTATGAATCACCTAATTGACATGTCAGAAAATACGCTTTTTATTGACAGAAGGTGATTGTAGGGGGGAGTCATTTTTCATGGAAATAGGCAGATACCTTCTCTCCTGTTTGCATCTGTACTTCTGTGTATGGCAGGAGCGGGTGCAAAAAGAAGCAATCCTCTGCTGCCATTTATAAGCACATGACGCATATGGTTCATTTCTTACTTTGCTTACTTTAACAGCACTCCAGAAATCTATAGTTGTGTGCAGCTTCTATGCACACCTCGATTGTTTGTATGAGATGCTTAGCATTCCCTGTGCAGCCATCAGGAGTTGAACGAAGAATTAGCACCTCGTCTGTCTGTTCCTCGCCAGATGAGTGCCACCGTGGCACTGCAAACACATAACCACACATCATCACCCCACAAACACAGCCCACAAGCGCACACACTCTACAAGACACACACACACACACACACACACACACACACACACACATACACACACATACTTGTCCACTGTAATGGATGCAATTAATTATATAACAGCTTCACTTTAAAATACATGAGGCTCGCGTCCTATAGGTCATGATTCTGTCTGGGTCTACAGAGCAGATATCAAGGAAATAGCAGTAGCTCAGTAGCACAAGTAAAACCTGGCCATCAGTAAGCGTCATGGACACTATCCAAGTCCATAACATACTAGAACTTTGTGCAATATCCTATCCCCCAAAGTGTTAGAAGTTCTGGTCATATGTTGGTCATTTCATTACTTATGTTTTATTCTTAGTAATTCTTTACTACCATTAAAACTTTTTCTTAGTTGATATCTTTGTGTATATTAACCAATTCAAATACTATGTGAGTACTCTGAATTGATTACAGATTCATACATATGATATACAACATTCAGAGCTCTAAGTTGGACTCTTGATTTGAATTTTGGAATATTGTTTTTCAATATTTAACTTAATTTAATTAATATTTAATTAATTTTCTGAATATTGCTTAATTATACTTTTTACTTTATAATACATACTGTATCTCTGAGTTACAATCTACTTATAAGACATGGTATGATATTTTCTCATAGTATTAGAAACTTTAAAAAGAAAAAAATATATATATACACAAAAGTGAGTTAGGATAGATATACAGCTACTTTGTCTTAGTTCACTGAAAAAGAAGTTTGTACTAATATTGTTTAGATATCAGGTGTGCACCTTGTCCTCTGAATAACTACTATCAAGACAATAATATGCATGTTATTAATTGTTGTAACCATCCTACTAACTTGTTTTGACAGTGTTTCATTGCTATTTTATCTTTTTTTCTTATTAAAATGAATACAACAATAAAGCTTAGGAAAAAATAAAAAGAAAAATTGTTCCAATAAACATAAACAAACATAATGAAAAGTAAATAAATAAATAAAATACACGAGGCAAGGAGCCTGCTGTTAGGAATCTGCAGATCTGAAGCTTGCCCCACCTCACCTATATTCCAAGCACCTGTTTATAAAGAGCAGGTAGTCTATAAATATTTGTTAATTTTCATTCAACAATTAAACATTTTCCAACCTAAGATTAATTTGTTGATGCGTTTCACCAGAAAATATCATCAGGTAACCTCCAGGCAGAATTATTTTTTTTAATTAGACAAAGCTCCAAATATACAAGACAGATAAGAAATTTCTTATCAACTTAAAAATACATAACAAGGTCTGGGCATGGTGGTGCACACCTGTAGTCCCAGTACTTGGGAGGCTGAGGCAGGAGGATCAATGTGAGTTCAAGACCAGCCTGGGCTACAAAAGTGAGCTCAAGGCTAGCCTCAGCTGCATAGTGAGACCCTGTCTCAAAAAGACAGAAAAAAAAAAATACATAACAATTTAAAATGGATATGGGGGAATTAATGTAAGTCTACATACAGGGCACCTAAAATGATTATACTGTTAATTTACATCACTTTTTGAAGATCTCAGTTCATGCTTAATATTTTAACTTTGGCTAATTTCATATGTCAGCATCTATAATCTGAGGAACTACAACAAAGACAGCAGTGTAACAGTCACTTTTTTTTAAAGTTTTTCCTTGTGTGTTTTATTTGAAGATCTTGCAGTTTTGCAGTTTTACATTTGAGTCTTTAATATCATGTTCATTTGCATATTATGAATAATAAGTATCTATTTTCACTAATTTGTGTATAAATCCCAAGTTTTTATAGCATAAATTTTTTAAAAAACATTATCATTTTTATACTGTTTTCTGTATATCCAAATCAAAATTGCTTTGAAACAATCACTTTTGAATACCTTTCATCCTGTTTTTTTTTTAAATGTGTATCTTTTCTAAGGTCTTATCTGTTATTTTTGCACAGTCTTTAAGATATATTTAAAAAATAAAAAAAGCAAGGAAAAAAATTCCAGGCTTGTGGAAAGGAAGAGTTAATGTTTTAACTGTTCAGTCAAGCTAGCATGCCTACATCTGAGCAACAAATTTGATTATAACAATATGTAATATAACAACCATTGTTAATCTCCTAGTCTTGTGTTGAAATTCTACATCATTTTTAATTATTATTTTATTAATTTTAATGTGAAATAAATAACAATGAGACAGCTGCAAAATAGGTTAGTAGAACAGTTACAATTAATTCATTGCATATTGTTGTCTTCATAGTCGTTGTTCAGAGTAAAAGATGCAGAATGATACATTTTCTAAACACTATTAGTACAAATCTTTCTTCTCACTGAACTGAGAGAAAGTAGCTGTGTATATTGTTTGATGTTGCTTTGTTTTTTTCTTTGTTCTAGTGATTTGTTTTTGTGTTTTCCCCTTTAAAATAAAATAATAAAGCAGATACACATTATATCCTTACTGTACAGTTTTGATTATGAGGAACTGCTCCATTCAGTTAAAATCTAGTGATGACTATCAATTTTCCTGTCTTATTTTTCTGATCAGAATTAGTAAGTAAACATAATTGTGCTATCTCTTGAAAGATACTTGAAAAAATTACAATATAATGATTCACATAACGCCCTTTTAAAAAACTTATGTCACAAGCAGTCTATATTAAGGGTAAATAATGACAACAGTCTTCTTAGGAAACCCCTCTTGATTGAGGAATTAAGACATCTTAACTGGCAAGGAAAAATTACTTCATCCTAATTCTAATCTATGCAACAGGCACTGAGTATTCATAGAAGCTCATGAAACTGAATTCTCTCATGTGATCAGGGTTTCAATTCTGTTCCCTGATGTCTAAAAAGAAAATCTCACTCCCTACAGCATATTGATATATTTCTTTCCCTAAATCCATTTTTTTTGGAAAACAATAACTTAACTTCCTTCATTATTAGTAAGATTCCCCACTCAATAAGCTCTTTAATATATCCCACTTTGCCTTGTAAAAATAACGGCATTTGGTTTTCTCATACTAAGTAAGTCAAAATTAGAAGCTAAAACTGAAGACGCAGTGTGTGGCTGACAACAAGAAGGCGAAAGAACCACTGTGTAAATCTCAGATCAATAAGTAATAAGTTACAAGTTACATACATAGAAGTCAAAGATAACTATCATATTTATAGGCAAAACTGCCTAGAGTTTTGCAATACTAAGATGTCAGCACTATACTAATGTTCATAACAAGCCACATTTCCTTATTTCTGTAATTTGTAGTAACTGCTCACTTAGGGATTTCTCTTTCCCCTCCCTACACACCTACACTGAAGGTGTCCAGCAGCCTCTGTGTGTGTGTGTGTGTGTGTGTGTGTGTGTGTAAGGGACGATAATGTAAATCTACCCCCCAAATCTACATCTTCTAAGAACTGACATATTATGATCTACAGGAACATCACACACCCTCTAACTATGTTTTCTCCTCTTAAATCAAACAAAATTTGACAATACCTCTTCAAATTGTGTTTTCTGTAAGAAATTCTCAGCTTAGCAAGAGAAAATATAGCTGGTATATAAAAGTCCATTAAGAAATCTCTGCACAACAGAGTTAGAGAATCTTGCACAATTAACACCAAACAACTTTTAGATTCCTCAGCAGGCTCTTCCAAGAGAATTGCGAATGTCCTAGTGGCACATGGATTTGTTATCAGCTTCAAGAATGACTTCTAGGCCCCCAGAGTAGCCCAGAAGACTCAAGTCTATCAGGTGGCAGGGAGAGATCAGCCCCATGTCCCCACATCAAGTTTTTCCCTAAAAGGAATTTATGAAGACAGTGACAGGTCAGGGGTGTGCCTGAGGCTTTAATCTTCCCTGCCAAGGAATAAAGTCTCAATTTTTTTTGTTTTCCCCAGAGAACATTTTAGTTTACAGAAATATCAGCTTAATATTCGGTATTAATGACTTGGAGGGAGTCTGAAAGGTTTCTCAGTATTGGGAACAGGATAAGCATATTATCTAAGGAAATGCTACTTTTCTCATAAAAATAAAATCCTAGAACATTCATAAGTAACATCAGCAGAAAAAATTCCTGGAAGTGAGGGACAGCTGGGCCAGATGATGCCACCCATTTTTTTCATGAAGCTCATGTTTATTTTAGTACAAAATTGCTCAACCTTGACATTATGGGCCTTTGGGGCTGTATTTTTCTTGGTTGTATGTTGCAGGATGCTTTTTTTCTGCCTCACAGGGTGCTTAAAAGTATCCCAGTAAATGGCTATTGCTTCCCCCCACCACCAAAAATGTCCCCTCCATACACTGTCAAAAGTAGAGGGCAAGGGGGCAAAATACTATCCAGTCCCTCTTTGACGATCTTTGGCCTGGGGAGAGCATGTTTGCTTCTTGTAAACTGATTCAACTGTGCCCCAAATGTTTTCCTCTGGGGGATAATAATAGGAAAATAAATTCAGAGAGCACCATGAATCTCAATAAATGTAGCTCTTGAAGCAGCTAGCTGAGGCTCAAGGAAACAACTTTCTCTCCTCGCTCCTGCTTTTCTTCTCCTTGTGGATGCCGCCCTTAAGTCTTCCTCAGAGGATATTCTTCCCAGACCCGTGAAGCCCGCAGAATTCCCTCTGCAGCCAGGCACCACAGTGAGAATTCTAACTCTCACTATTCAAGAGGCTGAGGCAGTAGGATTGCAAGCTGAAGGCCAACCAGGGCAATTTGGCAAGACCCTGTCTCAAAATAAAACGAAGCAGTAGTTCAATATTCTCTGAGCCCAAAATCTAGTACTAAAAGAAAAAGCACGAGTTCTTCTCCAGTCTATAAACTCTGATAGGAGAAAGGTGGCGAATATTTAAATTTTTTAATTATTACCATAAAATACATTGTCATTAACCCCCTGCACAACTGAGTATCTTTAGTTGCCCTGTTCTGGTTGCCTCCATGTCCTAAATCTATTAAACATTTTTACTTTTCATACTGTGACTTTGGGGAAGAGGCAGAAGTCATACAGCATCAGATTCAAGGAGTAAGGCAGACAAACTCACGCTGTAATATTTTTATTTATTTTTTGTAACAGCTCTACATTTTACTTAAAATGGTAAAATATTAAATATACGTGAATTATTAATATTTTAATTATACTTATTTCAATATTTTAACCAGCCACTTAAAGATATAGTCAAATGACAGTATGTCAAATTAAACAGTTGTTAAGCTATTCAAATAACCTATAGATCAGAAGAGAAAGAAGAGAAAAATTAGAAGACAAAACACGGAACAACCGAAGTTGTAAGCCTATATCCAGTCATATCAAATACAATATATGGAAATGTTCTAAACAAGCCATTATAACAGAGGGAGCACAGAAAGTTCTAACAAATGCTGAAAGAGGACACAGTACCAAATACAAAGTTATTTCTGAAAATAGAAATATATAAACATTTCTAAATATCTGTGGCCACAGCTTGATACAAAAGCAAGATATCGTAAGAAAAGTGAATAGAGCAATGTCTTTTTTTATTTTTATGAGCAGGCCTTTTCATCAGATGACACTCAGTAGCAGTGTTCACTGTATTTTTTACCACACCTCTCAAAGATGCTATGAAACAGGATTTCCAAAATGCTTCAGAAAGTAGCAATATGATGGGCTTGGAGCGCTCAATGTGAGCAGGAATACCTTGAGGATGAATCAGTGACAATGTTTTACTTCAATAAATATTTCAAAAATGTAAATATTATTCACTGTATCTCTTCTGCATACTTTGCATATTCCCAAGGTGTGTTCTCAATTCCTCTTTTACCACCTGAAGATATTCTTCTCCCTCCAGATAACTGAAACAAGGGTAGTCTCACCAAGGTAAATGTTATTAAGATAAACATCTTTGACATTCAGTCTGAGAGGAACACAACTACAATCTCCAAGGAATTGTTTCCTTATACAGGACCATACAATGCATCCTAATACAATTGTTTCAAAAGCCACATATGTGCTAGCATTATTTTTCCAACAACATCTATTGCTAGGCCGGCGAGATAACTTAGTAGACTAAACGCCTGCTTAGGCAAACTTAGGTAAGCACAGGGACCGTGGTTCAATCCCTAGCACCAGATACCATGCCAGCCCAGCACCCAGAGCCGGCCAGAGTGCCAGCGTAGTGGTGCACACCTGTAACCCTAGTCCTGGGGAGGCTGAAAACAAGAGGATCACTATGAGTCTAAACTATGCAGCAAGGCTCTGTACCAAATACATTTTTTAAGAAATTAAAAGCAGTATCTGTCACATCCTACTGAGCTTTCAGAGTCACAAAGAAGGGTGTGATGGAACAGGCAATGAAGAGCATCTAGTTTCCTGTGGTCAGATGACTGTCACCTACACTACCGCAGCACATCCTCACTGGCCTCCTGTGATAGGCACATCAGGTGGTCCGAGGGGCCATTGCTGTTCTGAAGACATCATTTGCTTTTCACACAGTGATACATGGTTTCTACATTTTCTGCCCCTGTGGTACTTTCTGCAAGGAGAAAACATCACTTCAGACTTTTAGCACATCCGCCCTAATGTAGCCATGTAAGCTCTGTGTTCTCTGACACCAAGGAAAGGAAAAAATAACAACAAAATCAAAAATTCAGAAGCAACAAATGCTTGGCTTCATGGGAGAACTGCTGAGCCGAGCTGGCTGCAACCCTCCACGCAGATGCAAGGAATTTCCTCCAAGCGGAACAAATTCTAGGATGTACTAGAATGAATTCACGGAAAGATCAGGAATTACACTGAGATCTCCAAAAATAGCCAGATGCTTACGTGAGGCTGAGAGAGGTCCTTAATCCAAGTGATAAAGAAACCAGAACACACTGGTATCCAGTGTTTACTTTCAGTGTGTTCGTTTTTTATGTTTATTTCACAATACTGACTCGAACACTACTCCTGGCACTGGGTTCTTAGTGATTCATTTGCTGTTTGATATTAAACAAATCTAACTTCCTCTGATCTCTAATCCCCATCTATAAAATAAGATCGAGATCCTTTCTTTTAATTCCAGGGTCTTATGTCCTTTTAGATTTTACTAAAAGTTCTCATAGGTATTTTTAAATAAAAATGTGTGTGATAACAATTTTATCATGTAAACTTCTTTCCAAAGTATTTCCTGAGTTATGATGTAGAGCACTGTCCTCTGACCTTTAGTGCAGAGCTTGGTGCAATTATACGTTTACTGTAATTCCTACCCAAAATAGATTATATGGTTAAGGCAGTTTTACTTTTGTATTTATAGAACTACAATTAGGAACACTAATAGTAGTAGTGATATTTAGCAGTTGACAAACTTTTATAACCAAAGAGTTTGTATTTTACATAGTAAGAGCAAACTTTATGTCTGTGTAGCTTTAATGTAGACATTAAATCAGGACATCATATTTGATTTAGTTTACTTAAGTTCTGAGTGATTACCTCCCTTTAACATACCTGGGAGGGATGGGTCCAGAGAAGGTGGAGGTCCGTCTGGCTGGCTGTGTGGAACAGGAAGTCGCTCCCGTGAGGCTCGGTGGTGCTGGAGCGTGGAGAGGTCGGTCAGTTGGACTGCGTGCAGCAAATTGCTCAGGCAATGGCCGTAACTCATCCAGATGGCTGACACTGACAAAAGTTCTACAAAATGTTGTACATGGTTTCAAGGTAAATCCTGAGGGTATTTGACTGACCTTGTCAGATATAAAAATTACATGTTTTGTTACATAGGTCTTGCTTTAACTTGGCCTTAACCACCCAACAGAAAGGTTTAACCACGAGGCATAAAAAGTAAAGCCAGATTAGTATGCTGAGGTATAAAAGGCTCAAGTCAACATCTTCTGACATTGCCAGTTCTGCCAATAACCCACTACTACTATGGAATGTTGCTCTATGTATACAACTACTTTTTCTTAGTTCAATGAGAAAAAGTATTTGTAACAATAATGCTTAGAGAAGTTATCATGTCTGCATCTTGTACTCTGCTCGACTACTATGAAGACAACAATATGGATTGTATCAATTATTGTAGCTGTCCTACTAATGTGTTTTGAAACTGTCTCAGTGTTACTTCTTATTAAAAAGTAATAAAAGCAAAATGATTCCTGAATTAAATTTGTTTACTTTCCATTAGATGTGCTGCTCATTGATCCTACACTGTCTACTCCACCTGACCTCTCCTTCTTACCACTTATACTACTACCGCCCCTACTTGGCGCCCTCTCTCCACCTTTTTCTGGCTAAAGCCTCCTCATTTGTTAGATCTTAGTCCAAGTGTTAGCTCCTGCCAATACATTATTACTATTGTCAATGCAAACTAGTGTTTCTTTCCTTGGTTTTCTTGCAACTTGCAACACTGTCTGTATATATGTGTCATTACACTTAGCACAATATATTAAAATGATTTAAGTGTAAGAATCACATCTCTTTTATTGTTGTGAATGTAGTATTTAACCTAATATATAACAAGCCATGGAAAATATGTAAAGACATGTGGGTGACCTTTGCTGAACATATGTAGCCTTATAAAAACAAGCACTATAAAAATGTACTGTTATTTTTTTTTACAATTTTTATTTATTTATTTATTTATTTTCCTTGTTTCAGACTTTGTTCGTTTATTTATTTTTATGGCTGGCTCAGCCTGCCCTGAGGGCAGGGCTGGCACAGCATGTGGTGCCGGAGATCGAACCGCGGTCCCTGCAGCCACCCAAGCTTAGACCACTGAGCCATCCTGCTGGGCCCAAAAATGTACTGTTATAAAGAAAGGCAATTCTATCTACTTCATATTCTTTTGTTTGCTTGCTTTTTTTATGCATTTAGTACAGGATCTACAGGATCTCACTATACAGATCAAACTTGTAGTGATCCTCCTGTTTTCTGCCTCTTAAGCACTGGGATTATAGGCACATGTCACCACGCCCTGTCTCAATGGCCCTGAGACGGTCATCGCTGGCTGGGGCCATGGTGAGGCGGGCATGGCAGGCTGGGAGTTCAGTCCGCACTCTTGTGTCTGCCTAAGCAGGCACTTTAATCCACTGAGCTATCTGGCCAGCCTGTCTATTTCATATTCTATACTAAACCTGAAGAGAAGGAATGATAGAAAATTTAGAAAGTGAGTTGCCACTCAACTTTTAGGGGGAAAATTTAACATGGATTGCATGGCCAAAGCAAAAGATAAAGGTGCTTAGGAGAGCGAAGACGTGCATGCAGCCCGGTTCAAGTCCCACTGCCTGCCTCCGTGAGCTCACCCACCACTGACCCTCTTCCCTCCTCTCCTATTCCACTGCAGCCAGAGGCACATGGCCTAGGCTCCAATCTCAGGACACTCATGTTTTGAATTTACGTGGTCTTAGCCTTCACGCTCAGATTAGCCTCATGCCTCGGTCTTCACTTCCTTCTGTGTCTTTGCTCAGAGGTTATCTTCTCAGTAAGGTCATCCTGATCAGCCTATTAAATAGCCACTTGGTACAGTGGCAGATGCCTGTAAGTCCAGCTACATGGGACTCCAAGGCAAAAGACCAGTAAATTGGAGTCCAGCTTGGACATCTCAGTGAGACCCTGTCTCAAAAGTAAAATCAAAAGAAAAGAAAAGCCTTAGGGTTGTAGCTCAGCATTTTCTGATCATTTCCCACTGCCACAAAAAATAAATAATTTACAAATGCCATCCCATTTCCCTCCCGACTCCTATTCTCTGTTTTATTAATCACCATCTAACATAGTATTTTACTTACTTATCTTGCTTATTATTTGTCTATCATAAGAAAAATAAAAGCTCTAAAGGCTGGTCAAATAGCTCAGCAGATTAAAGCATCTGCAAGCAGGTGCAGAGGCTGGGGGTTCGATCCTCCAGCCTGCCATGCTGGCCCAGCCCCCAGGGTGCATTGAGACGGCAATGGAGACTGGGCTTGATGGCTGCATCTGTAATCCCAGCTCTTGGGAGGCTGTACACAGGCAGATCACTACAAGTTCAATGTGGTAGTGAGACCCAGAATGCCCTATAGACCCTTCCCTAAAATACCAAAAAGAAAAAGCTCTGAACATATTAATTTGTGTAGAACTACTTATTCTGTACCCAAAATAATACTTAAAACATGAGTGCTTGATAAATGTTTAATTAATCAATTAATTACTTAATAGTTAGGCAAATATAAGACTGTATATATGATCCTGCTAAAATTATCTGCATACTTCTTACTGGTTTATCAGTCTTGAGCATCACTCTCTTGACAGCTCTATCTAGGAAGTTACTAACACATTACAAGCAAGCCTAAAACCAGTAACTTGACCTCTGTCATGATCAACTTGAGCTGCTGTAATAAAATATCATAGACTGAATAACTTAGAAGCAGTCAAAATACTTTTCTCACATTTCAGGAATCTGACAAGTTCAAAAACAAGGCAATGGTAAATTCAGCGTCTGACTACATCCTGATTACCAACTCACAAAAAGACCTTCTCACCTCATCCTTCGGAGGCAAAAAGGTGAGACAGGCTCCCTGGAACCTCTGTAATGAAGGCACTAGTCCCATTCCTGAAGGTTCTACGCACATGACCTAATTATCTCTCAAAGCTTCCTCTCTTATACTATCAGCTTTGGGAGAATTTCAACATAAGAAGTGCGGGGGCGGGGGGCGCTAGACACAAGCATTCAAATCATATAAATCTCCTCCCACAAACACATTCCTACCCATCTTCCACCATCTTTTATGCAAATAGCACCGATGTGAGTCAGGTATTCAAAACCAGGCAGTCATTTGAAGCAAGTCTAATGCTATGTGTTTGCAGAACTACTTGATTATGTTTTCTTGAACACGCAACCAGATTAAGTTTCCTCGTTCCCTGAGCTCAGCCTGTGTTCTTGACTTCTGAACAAACAAGGCAAGTCAAAATACATGCCATGGCTTGGGGAGATAGCTCGGCAGTCTCAACACCTGCCTGGCAAACGCAAGGACAGGAGTTCAATCCCTGGTACTGTATGCTGTGCCTCCAGGGCATGCTGTGCCAGCCTTCAAACCAGGTGCGGTGGCACATGCCTGTCATCCCAAACAGGAGAATTGCTATGAGTCTGAAGTGCGAAGCAACATTCTATAACAAATAAATAAATATTTTTTAAAGTGAACATTAACATCACACCTAGAATGTTCTCTCTAGTCCTTCATGTTCCTCTTCTGTTCCTGGTGATCTTAGAGGTGACCTGTTGAAAATAGAGGCTCCACAGATATAAGTACCTAAAGATGAGGTACGCACCTCGCCTCACTGTCATCCTGCTGACCCTGACTAGACCATAGGGTGAGCCAAAAAGTTAACTTCTAATAGATTAAGTTGCTGAGATTTAAGGTCGCTTGTTGCAGCAGCTGCCACTTTGATTAATACATGATTTTGTTTCCTTCTGATCTCTCCCATAACAAATTCTATCAAGGTTTAGATTATAAGTGTTCCCCAAAAGCCACGTGTTGAAGGTTTATCACCAACAGCTTGTGGTGCTGTTGGTAGATGGTTGTTATTGCTTATGTCTAGTTGTCCCCTCAAAGCCTCATGCAGTCATGGGGCAGGGACTTCTTTAGACTGCAGACTTGATCCATGATCCACTGGGATTATGTGATTTAGTACTGATCTAGAGTTTGAGACTTGATCCATGATCCCTGGGATTATGTGTTTTAAGTACTTCTGGGATTATGGGTGTAGCCTAAGGCAGATAGGCTAAGGCAGAAAGCCTGATGTAATTTTAAAAAGAGAGACAGAGAGATAGGCTGATACTGTTGCTCTCTGCTCCCCTGGTTGGTTGG
>PVJA010010845.1:39571-56496 GCA_004027025.1 Myocastor coypus
TCTCTCTCTCTCTCTCTCTCTCTCTCTCTCTCTCTCTCTCTCTCTCTCTCTCTCTCTCTCTCTCTCCTAGCTGTTATAACATATATAGATACTTTGCCCATGAGCTCCCCTCCATGATGTACTGCCTTACCACAGGCTCAAGTGGCCATGGACTGAATCCTCTTAAACAATTTGCCAATCTAAACCTTTTTGTCCTCTTATGTGTTTTATCTGAAGCATTTTGTCACGGTGATGAAAAGCTGACTAACACAAATCCCTTATCCACATTCTGAGAATTATTACAAAAATCTTCAATTCTTCATATTTTACCTTTCTTCTTTGCCAATATCCTAGCTCCAAGTAAGGAAACTTTAAAAAGTGAAAAAAAGAGTAAGACTAAATTGTCATCTTGAATGTTCTCCCTCTTTTTTCCCATCTTTAAAAATAAAATGGTAAATATATATATATATAATATATATTTATATATATATATGTATATATATATATATATATTATATATATATATATATATCAGCTGACAACAGACTCCATGTGTTGTATGGTTGATGCTGAGAAAACACAGAAAAGTTATAGTAAAGGATGGCTGTAGTCCTCACGAACGCAGATTCTTAAAACATTATATTATCCTATTAAGAATGGAAAAGTCGCCGGGCGTGGTGGTGCATGCCTGTAATCCCAGCACTTGGGAGGCTAAGGCGGGAGGATCAGTGCGAGTTCGAGACCAGCCTGGGCTACCAAAGTGAGCTCAAGGCCAGCCTGAACTGCATAGCGAGACCCTGTCTCAAAAAGACAAAAAAAAAAAAAAAAAAAAATGGAAAAGTCAGCCGGGCGTGGTGGCACACGCCTGTAATCCCAGCACTTGGGAGGCTGAGGCAGGAGGATCAGTGCAAGTCTGAGACCAGACTGGGCTACAGAAGTGAGCTCAAGGCCAGCCTGCACTGCATAAGTAGACCCTGTCTCAATAAGAAAAAAAAAAAAAATGGAAAAGTCACCCAAACAACTAATTTGAAGAGAACACCATGCAATAAAACAAATACTGTCAGATTCATATTGCGTTGTGAAGTGAAATTCTGAAGAATTTCTATATTTATTAGCATTATTTTATATTTTTGTTTTTAAAGTGAAGAGAGTGGAAAAGCCATTTCATGTGAAACTGTGTAGTGGAAAATTTTATGGATTTTATTATAAAGTTATTCATGTGATAGCAGCTGACCTCTATATTAGTAATAATTTATGGTTTGAAATTGAATGCTAGATTTTTATTTTAAATTCCTATAAACATAATATATAATTAATCCTTCATTAAGCAGAAATTCATAATATTGAAAAAAACACACACACACACAAATTGTTTCTCCTAAACTGTTTCTTTCATCATTCTGGCAGCACCCTTTTAAAAACTAATGTGTGAGCTTACACCTTATTTTATGTAATGCATAGTTACAGTAGATGTTAATAGGTTAAGACTTTATTAGAAACACTCCTAAAGTGGGTGTGGTGGAGCATGCCTGTAATATCAGCTCTACAGAAGGCTGAAGCAGGAAAACCATACATTGGAGCCCAGCCTGGGCACTTGGCAATTCTCAAAACAAGGGCTAGAGACACAGTGATGCAGTGTAAAACTAATCTCCCAGCCTGAAAGGTACCTGGGATGAGTTCTTGTTCTCTAAAACCGAAGAATGAATTTTAGGAACAAATGGAGGCTGAGAGTAAAATATTTATTGAGAAAGAAAGTTTCTGTCTGAGAGGGACAGAAGTGGGGCCCGAGCGGGTTGCCCAGGAAGCTTTCTCCTCCAGGTTATTTTTATAGGGCAAAATCACAAAGGGCTAAGGTAGAGAAAATGGGGACTCACTTAGGTGGGCATGAGGTGGGACAAAGCCGTAGTCAACCAATGAGGTTGCAAGCACCATTGCTCAGGTAAAATTAAGTCCAGGACCAAATGGGAAGGCAAGTCAGGTAGCAAGCAGGAGTGAATACAAAACTTTATCAAGTAGCCGTCCGGTAGTAGTCAGATCAATGATTCTTCTGGCTCCTTCAAGGTGATGATCAACCTCAGATGTCAGTCTTTAAGGAGGTCAGCAGTTGCTTGATCTTCGGTCTTTAGGTCTTGCCCACAGCGGGAACATCCCTCCCTCCCATAGTTGCTGGATATCTTGCCTTCTGTATTATCTCATTCGAGGGTGTAGCCCTGTTGACTGCCCATATTTCTGTCTAGCTCGGCTGCCTGAAACAATAGCTGTAGAGGACTGTGGATTCAATTCACAACTATATACACATGCACGCACAGACAGACAGACAGACAGACAGACAGAGCAACAGAGAGATAGAGAGATAGACAGAGACAGAGAAATTTCCAAAAAGAAAAGTGACTATCTCACTAGCATAACACAAGACCTATGTTCATTACTGCTGCTTGTAGTGTAGAAAAGGGCATGCAAGGGAAGAGACTGGGAAATACATAGTGAGGACCAGCCACACTAGCTGCTATTCTTCTGTGGCGTGTGTAGACAAGCGAAGAGCATGTACTAGGAAAGGATTTCCCGAAGAAACTTTACAGAAGTCTTTAGAAAATTACAACCCAGGAATAATGCTCAGTTTGGGAAATGGAATTTAGTCAGAAGCAGTTCTTGGAAATCTAGACATTCCAGCAAGGATCTTTCTGTCATATTTAAGCTAGTTTATGGTTTAGTTTCCCTTTCGACTACCTGGAACCCTTGGCTTCCCTTGGTCTTCCTGTCATTTCTCCGTGTTTATCTACACTATGCACATATGTCTACATATGTAATTTTTTCGGTGCTGGGGTATAAATAAGGTTTTCCACTGATCTATATCCCCAGATATTTTTTTTTCTATTTTGCAGCAGAGTCTTGTTAAGTGACTATGTTACCTAGGCCAGGCTCAAATTTGAGATCTTGTCTCAGCCTCTTAGAGTGTTCAGATCACAGATGTGCACCACCATGCCCAGACAACACTTCATATATTTTCTACCATTTAAAATCATAGGATCATGAAATTCAACTTCAGTGTTTACGTTTCTACCCAAACTTTAAACCATTGCAAGAACTGAAGAACAATGCACCCAGCTGGCATAATCCCTCAGTGCATCAAGCAGTGCAGCATAGAGGTCAAGGACTCAGTGTGAGACCATATATATAAATATTTAGACCATTATCATGCAAATGTCACTATTTTCATTGTGATTCCTGATTTCTTTCGAATTAAAGATAAAATTGTAATGAGTATCTTAATGCATGGAGCTGTTTACTTTCTTGTTAACTATTTCCCTAAGAAGTTCTCCCCCCCATTATTAACCCAAAAGGATAAATCATACCTCTCCTTTAACCAAGCTTATTTCCTTTAAACTATTGACAACTGGAAATGAAACTATGAGCGCCTTTCCACTGGGCCAAATTAATAGGCATAAAACACCCACTTAGGTTGAGGCTGGAATTCTGAATTTGGACTCAAAGTAAACAGGCAAGTGAAGAAGTTGGCGTGATGAAAGACAACTGACCATTACCCAGCACTAATGGTGCTGTAAAAGAGATAAAGGTCTTTGAAGTAGCACCCTTAAACCTGTGACCTTTACACTGACCTTTCCTTTCAGATTATGGTACGCAGGGCGGAGTCTGGACAAAGTCAGCAATTAGCAAAAACAGAACTTGAACGAAGCAGGTTTTTGAGGAAGGTGCCTAGGGGACCCACTTCTCCTACCACCTACCAACAGATCTTCACATTTCCAGAGTTTAGGGGATTGGAGCTCCGTAGCTCACACTCTATGGATGTGCTTTCTTTTAGATCGCAAAGGCAGCCCTCTCCCATTGCTGTGAGCACAGACGAAACCATCTGTGGAATTTGGACAAATTGCCCTTTCTCTGTGAGGAGTGAAGGAAATGGAAATGTTATTAACAGATGCTTAATAACATTAAACATCAGTCACCTGCAAAGAAAATGTTATCTGTAAGAGTTATTCAGTTTACCAAGGGCATTGAAAAACTAGTGGATTGATGACTTTACTAGAAGGCACCAGAAGCCATATACCTTTGATCAGAATGAATGATTTAGTAGAAAATAAAATACAGTACTGTTGAGATGATTTGAAATAACTCACATCTCTGCAGAGTGCTAGAGTTTCAAAAAGTTTCCTTTGTGACAATAATCTACATAAGAGAGTGGTGAGGGCAGCCATATGTACTTATTCTCCTGGTACCTAGGATACTCTATATTTTCATGTTAAATGATGCATTCTGAGCCATATCGGTGCCTAAAGCAAAAGAAAGATATTACCAGTTCTGTATTTAACATTTTGATGTTCATACATCATGAGGGATTGTGTTATATTTGTAATTTTTAATTTTCTAATACTGTATTAAAGTGTTATTTATTTCTATCACTGAAGGAAGGTGTTGGTGCCTCTACCCTTCCCATTAATTGTCCATTACAGTCTCATTATTCTTTTTTTTTTTGTCTTTTTGAGACAGGGTCTCACTGTGCAGTTCAGGATGGCCTTGAGCTCACTTTTGTAGCCCAGGCTGGTCTCGAACTCGCACTGATCCTCCTGCTTCAGCCTCCTGAGTGCTGGAATTACAGGCATGCACCACCATGCCTGGCTCATTATTCTTTTAAGTATTATTTTAAAATGTTATTGCTCTTGCAATTCAATAGTACTACAGTATAAATTTAATTAAATAAATTTTATTTAATTTAAATAAATAAATAAATTTAATTAATTCATATATATATATATATATATATATATATATATATATATATATCCATTCTAGCTTCAGTGATAGTGGTCCTGCTCTAAGGAGTTGCCAGTCTTCGCTTACTCCGATACATGTGTTCCTTGCCTTTGGCATCCCAATAGTTATCTCACATAGAATATTCACTGCATCTTCTGCTCTTTGTATGTCTAGTCATTTTTGCTTGAATGCTAGGCAGGGTCATGTTTCCTTTTTGAGTGCTAGATACTTTTACTTTCAGGTACCAGGCATTGAACACCGGGCAAGCACTTATGCTACTAAGCTGTCTCCTGGCCCCAAACTTTTGTTTTTTCTTTGGACCAGGGATCAAGCTAAGGTCCTTGTACTTGGCAGGTAGTTGTTTACACTGCTGAGCTATCTCCCGTGGCTTGATTTTATAGCCTTATAAAGAGTCTTAAAATTTAATCTAGAAATTGCTTTAAAATACTTTATGTTAGTTACTTTTTACTCATTGCTGGATCAAATATCCTACTCTCAAAATGAAGGAAGGAAAGATTTATTTAGCTCACAGTTACTGGAGGTTTCAGTCCATACTCGGCTGGCCCAAGGCTGAGTGGAGCAGAGCAGAGAGCATCCACTTCATGGTGGTGGAACAGCAACAAAATGGTGGCAGAGGTAGCCAAACAAACAGGGCAGCAGAGAGCAACAGCAACAACTCTAGTCTGTCTCTCTGTCTCTCTTTATATTCCTATAAGGCTCTCTGCCTTAGGATATCCACCCTAAACCACACCTATAGTCTCAGCCCTACTCAGACCAATAATCCCATCAGTACTGAAACACATAATCCCAGTGACTCATGAGTCAAGTCTCAATCTATAGAAGTCCCTGCCCAATGACTACATGAGGCTTTGCGGGAACAACCAGGCATAAACTATAACATAGTTATATCCATCCAAGTGTTCCTTTTAATATCTGATAAGATCAGAGTAGCATTTAACTTGGGGCTAATTGTTTTCCATTATTACAAGGTGATACTTCAACTGCACTACGAAATGAGGCTTGCAATCTAGCAAGAGGAAATAGGAACTATTCTGAGACCTAGGGGCTCAAGGTCCTGCTTTCTCTAATTTTCTTAGAATTATATGGCTCCTTCTCCAGCCTCAGCAGGGACACCACTCTCTGATTACTGAAGAAGCTCTTCTGCGGATATCTAGAGCTCTTGCTCTCTGTGGCTCTACCCTTCTCAGTAGTCTGCCTGTGAACCTCACTTGCCTTAGTCTCTCCAGACTCTGAGCTTAATCTCCTTAACTCTTAACTTAATCTCCTTAAATGTAGTTCCATGGCCTGATGATTTTCTCAAGCTGAAGCAACTGTGTTTATTTCTCATTTCACATAGATCTTTATCTCTTGTTATCTGGTGTCTAATGTCTTAAAAATACTTCTTATTCACTTTTTCAGTGTTCTAGTTGTTTTAGGCAGGAGGATAAATATGGCCTTTATCATAACATCTTAGGTGGGAACAAAAGTCTCTTCACTGCCTGTAATGTTTCAGGTTAAGGAGACCAAATCTTTTCCCATTTTTATTTCTTGATCTCTAATTAGGGTTTTATTTTTGTTTTATCATGAGGAGGAGGTCTTCTCTATTACCAGCATCCTAAAACTTCTTGAAACTTCATGATGTGGACCTTTATTCACACACTTTCCTGGTTATCAGTGGGTCCTCTGATTCTGAGGCAGAGCATTTATTTGGGGATCATCAGAGGAGGTCTTTTTAAGTTATATCATTCCTTCAATTTTTCTCTATTTTTTTTTTCTTCTGGTCTGGCAAAACTAAATGTCATTGTTTTACATGTTTTACTTTTTATTATTATTTTTTGGGGGGTGGGAGGAGTCCAGGAAATTTTCCTTAGCTCCTATTCTAACAATCTTCCCAAGGTGTTTCTGAAGGTTTCATTTGTCTTTTCTTTCTTTCTTTCTCTCTTTCTTTCTTTCTTTCTTTCTTTCTTTCTTTCTCTCTTTCTTTTTTTCTTCTGGCTTTTTAATTTTATGTATTTCATACAAGGTCCCACTATATAGGTCAAACTCATAGTGATCCTTGTGTTTTCAGCCTCCCTCATGCTGGGATTACAGGAGTGCTCCACTGCGCCCGGTCTCGGTGGCAGGCTCGGCACACTCAGGAGTGGGGTCAGCTCCTCATACGATACCAGAATTAAGCCCCAGTCCCTGCACTGGCTTAAGTTGGCACTGAGTCCTCTGAGCTGTCTCACTGGCCCTTCTATGGTTTCTTCATTGATTTTGGCTCTTTTGAGTTTCTCTTTCTCTTTCATCATGTTATGCACTTTTCTTCAGTGGGAACATTTTAGGGAGTAATGACATTTGATTATTATTATGTAGTTTGTTGTATCAGTATTTGAGCTTACGAGAGACAATGAAAGCAGTCATCTGAGGGAGATGTATAGCAGCAAATGCTCACGTCAGGAAAACAGAACAAGACCAAATAAAAAATTTAATGTTGATCCTCAAACTTCTAATAAAAGAAGAAAAAAATGAAACCCAAAACTCATATCAAGGGGAAAATATAAATACAAGGGCAGAAAGTGATGCAATAGAGACAACAAAACAATACAAAGAATCAATGCATTGAGAAGTGTTTTTCTGAAAGGTTAAATAAAATCAATAACCTCTTAGCCATCCTTATCAAATCAATTCGTGTAATTAGGAATAAAAAGGGAGAAATTTAGATCATTAATGCCTACTTTGAAGACTTGTACTCTAATAAGGTGGAAACAAAAGGAAAGAAGGACTGGCGTAGTGGAAAGGATGAAAGAAAGAAGGGAAAAGAAATATATATATATATATATTATATATTATATATATTATATATATATTATATATTATATATATATTATATATTATATATTATATATATATATTAGTTAAGATAACTATACTACTGATTGCTATTAGTTCATTGAAAAGACTGGTTTATGCCTATATTGTTTGAACATTTTTCGTGCTCATATCTTGTCATGTTAGTAACTACTTTGAAGATAACAATATGCAGGGTACTAACCATTATTATTCTCCTCCAAAATTATTTTCAAATTTCATACCATTCCTTTTATTGTCTATTTTTTTAAAAAAAATATGGAAAACAGAAGAAATAGACACATTTCCAGACACATATGCACTGCCAACATGGAACCAAGAAGACATAAAAAGTCTAAATAATCCAATAAAAGTCAAAGAAATTGAAGATGTAATTAAAAACTTACCAACAAAGAGAAAGCCCAGGGTCTGTTGGGTTCACTGCTGAATACTAATAGAAATTTAGAGAAGACCTATGCTGCACTTCTCAAACTCTTTGATTAAATTCAAAGGAAAGCAATACTCCCAATTCATTCCTTGAAGCAAGCATTACTCTGGTTCCAAAACCAGAAAAGGATCCAACCCAAAAGGAGAACTACAGGCAAGTCTCCTAATGAACATAGGTACAAAAATGTTCTATACCATGACCGTGCAGGATTCATCCCAGGGATGCAGGGATAGTTCAACATGCACACATCAATAAATGTAACACACCATAAAAAAACAAATAAATAAGTAAATAAATGTAAAATAAAAGATCTGAGGATGTAACTTAGTAGTATAGTGCCCCTAGGTTCAGGCCCCACTAGTGGAGGGGGAAAAAAGCAAGCAAAGGGAAAAGAATAAAACATTTTTCCTTCTCCTACATGTCAGCAAATATCAATCAAGTAAAAGGAAGTTTCTTCCTAGCTGATGGAGGACTGATAAAATAAGAATAAGATCATTTTACATCCCCCATCAAGTAACAAATGAGCATCAGCCACGGCTAACATCAGAAAACAGACAGCCAGACGCTATCTGCCTCCGAAGAAAGGGACACACCACCACCTGCAGAGTTTCCTTTTTAAAAGATTGCAACCTACATCTGACCTAGCTTCTAGATTCTGCCTTCAATTTAATCAATTAAAACTAAATTTTTAAAAAAAAAAAAAAGTTGCTCCACGGGACAACTTTCGAGAGAAAAGTTACTTTCCTCTCATTATTGGGACAAAATACCCAACAGCCAGAATTAAGGAGGGAAAGGTTTATTTAACTCAGTTTGTGGAGGTTTTAGTCCATGCTCCACTGTGCCATTCCAAGGTACAGCGGCACGTGGCAGAGGGTGGCGGCTCATGGTGGTGGATGAACAGCAACACAGCAACAGCAAACAGGGAGAAGCAGCAGTAGCAACATCAGAGAACGGCCTCGCTCCCTCCCTTAGGTTGCATTCAGGCTATCTGGCCCAAGGCAGCCGGAGCAGGCGCACCCATAATCCCAGGAGCATTTACACACATAATCCAGTATTGGATCATGAATGAATCACAACCACTAGAAGTCCTTCACAAGACTGCATGAGGCTTTGCAGGGGACAAATAGACACAGACACCATAACAGATCCAACTATAGACAACAAAGGAAAATGGTAAAGCACACCACAAGGATGTACATCTTACCATATGGAAGGTGTCCTGGAAGGAAAATGATTTCTTCACAGAGCAAATGAAAAGGGAAAAACAGGGTAAGAAGCTAGAAGACACAGAAAGTAATTACAAGGAGTAGACCTAATCCACAGCTCAATTCAAACAAATTATAAAACAAAACTCTCAACTTATAAGGCAATTGAAAGCTCGGGGAATGTGTTGTTTTGTTTTATTTTTATGTGCTACTAGGAAGCAAACCCAGGTTCTTGTGTATGCACTGAACTACATTCCCCCAAACTAAATATTGAACTATAGCCAGAAAAGAGTATATATTTCAGTTGCGATCATATTATTGTGAGGGTTCTTTTAAAGAGTGCGTATCAAAAAGAAAGAGTCAGTATCTTTGAAAAACAGGCCACAGAATATAAAATATTTAAAAGCACTTCTGCCTCTCCTGCTCACCTTCATGGTTTCCTGGGGCCTCCGAGGACATAGATTTGTAGCCCTCTTTGTGCACAATTTAGGGTGTTACTTCCTCTGTCCTGCTCTATCAGGTACAACTCTTTGTATTGATTCAATCTTCAAAAACTGGATTTAAATCTCTCACCCTTTAGTATTTTCTTCCTTTTTGGGATCGAGGAAGTAAAGGAAGAAGAATAAAATGCTGGAAGTCAGTGTATTAATTTAACTAGTGAAAACTAAATTTTTTTTAAAAGTTGCTCCATGAAACAATCTGTGTCTATTTATCTTATTTACATGGCTTCATTACAGAAACAATTCTGCATGACGTTGACAAAAGTCAAAAAAAAAGTTTTGGTTGCGCTGTGTGGCAGGAGGTCAAAGGTGTAGCAGCAAATGAAAACACGCTTCTGCTCTACAAAGAAACCAGGCAGATCTGCAGAGCTCAGAAATTGATCAGTGATGTATACACCGTCATGTTTTTAAAGCCACATTTAAATATTTGGGCTTTAACTTTCCTTCCCTTATACCAATCATCTTGGTTGTTAAGTTTGTTTGGAAAGTAATTTTTAAAAGATTACACTGATAAGCCCGAACCAGCTGTAGGCGGGCCGAGTCTGCTGATGTGGAACACTTAACGCGTCCATTAGCACACCTCTCTCGTCACTTATTATCCCCGGGGTCAAGCCTTTGGGAGGAAAATTGTTTATAAACTAGTAGGTTCATTTTTTAAATGGAAAGGAAGGACCAAGGTAGAGGTGAGCAGAAGATTTCGCAATTCAAATCTCTAGAGATCTGTACACATCTGAAAGCAGCCCTGGGTTTGTGAGTGTTTTATAACTCAACAATTAACCACTAATCTGCAGCTGGAACCTGATGCAAAAGGTCTCGATCTCTTTCTAAACCATGGGGTATTGTTGGGAAGCCAATTTTTTTTTTTACATAATCCCTCAATAAAAGGACATAATAACAACTTTTACATAGATGACACAATTTCATAAGCTTATGATTGTCTATTGCACAATTATTCTTGCACTATGGAAATCTGTGATGCTTTCTATGTTTTAGAGATTAAAGAAATTGAATCGGCCTAATGAGTTAACCTTCAGAAATCACACCTTCTGAAGGAACAGCTCTAGTGGACACTTGTCACTTGTGGACATAGAATCCACATGTCCCTCTCTGATTTCCCCCTCATCTCACTCACATGCTGACAGTAGGAGCAGATTCCCCGCCTCTTAGCACAATGCGTACCCCACTTTTCTGGCCACCATTGATTTGGACATGGACATGCAAACCATGTGACCTGCACCGCACCTCAACCTGACTCAAGAAGACGTCTGGAATGTCACAGCACGGAAGCTCTACGATCATTTTCCTCACCAGGAATCAACCTAAGATCTGAAGGAGCAGCAAATCACCCAAAGCATAGAGAAGTGGAGCTGCACTATGATCTTTTATCTTATCTTTAAAATTGACTTGCTCAGGCTGTTTTCCAAGATAAGGATTTCCCCTGACTGTCTCAGGCAATTTGAGTTGAATTCTGTCACAACGGCCTGGCTCATTCCTCACAGCCCATAGCTCAGAAAACACTATGCAAATTAAGTTTAATTTGTTTTGCATACATGGTGAAAGTGGAGCAAAAAGCACTGCTATTTAGAAAGGAGAGGCTGCCCAGGATTGTAGAGCCCAAAAATGAACTTTATCTCTTACTCGCTCTTTGCATGCATGCATATGAATAGATATAGATGTAGATGTAAATGTAGATGTAGATATATTCACACTGTCTCACATGCAGGTTTCTCGTGTATGATAATGAGTGACTTTCTTTCCACCCTCTTCTCGAGTTTGTGGTCATTCTAACAATTTATATAAAATACTTAGATAACTTTCCCATACCCAAGCCGAATACCTGAGACTGCTAGTCACTAAGGTCATCAATCAACTGACTTTGAGAAAAAGAGACTCTTGAATTATCTAAGGGAGACCAAGTCATCACAAGAGTCCAAATAAGTGAAAGACAGAGGCAGAAGCTGATATCAGAAAACTGTTCATTTTTAATTGTACAAGTAATGCATTTGGGGATAGACTTGATGGATAGATAGATAGATAGATAGATAGATACATAGATACATAGATACATAGATATATAGATAGATACATAGATAGATACATAGATAGATACATAGATACATAGATAGATACATAGATACATAGATATATAGATAGATACATACATACATACATAGATGATAGGTAGGTAGATAGATAGATACATAGATAGATACATAGGTACATAGGTAGATAGATACATAGATAGATACGTAGATGATGATAGGTAGATAGATGGCTAGATACATACATACATAGATACAGATAGATAGATAGAGATAGATAGAAAACTATAACTACAATTAAGCTAGTAGAAATATCCTCCAAAATAGATATCCCCTCAAAACATTTTTTTATGTCTCCTTCTGAGGAGTGGGAAGGTAGAAATACAACTGAGATTTGCTCTTAAATTTTTATGCTCAGCTTCACATCTTTTTTTCTCATTAAAAGGCATTAAAATAAAAAAGAATTAACATAAAAATAAATTTTATATTCAGGTTACAGTATCAATAACTACAGCCACTGTGCTATATAGCAGATGTCTAGAAATCATTCATCCTTCATAAGTGACAGTTCGTGCCAGCGGAACAGCCCCTCCTCCTTCTGTCTCCCCTGCCCAGCCTCTGGTAGCTGCTTTCCCAGTCTCTGCTCCTATGAGTTTGAAGCCATAGATATCCTGGCTCTCCCTTACGTGGACCCGGAGGCTTAGACAAGAAAAATAGCTTACCTGTTATCTCAAAAATAAAAAATAAAATGAATGGGCTTTAAACCCTACTCTTCTTAACTCCACTACCCAATCTTCCAATCTACATGTATCAAATAAGTTTGAGCTCGACTATGAACTGGATTTGATCAAGTTGTAGAAGCCCTTCGTACTTTCTGAGATTTGTTTTCTTGCTTGGTGGATCTTATCCTTATGATTTCTTTTCTTTTTTAAGTCTTGGTCTTGGTTTGTGCACTCTAATATTCATCTCTTTAGAAAGTAAGTTAAAACTCTTGTTTATCTGAGAGCTAAACATATTTGGAACTGTGATTAATTGTATAGAATAGCATATACCTGTTTGAATTTATTTAACAGCAGTTTGCAAACAGACCCTTAGCCAGACAGAACTTTGAAGGCAGCGTCAGCCAGCATGGTGGCCCTTTGGGAGTGCCAGTTCCTGCAAATACACACAATTTCATCCTATACTATTGCTAAGTTTCCATTAGTTACCTGTAATATCTGTGAAGGTACACAGAAAGTGTTTTCTTGATAATTTGTGAGCCAACATCTTCCATAGCTTCCTATCTGTGGAACCCAGCTCTCAAACATTCTACAGACCTGGCTTGAGGGCCTGCTTGTGGACCACCATGCAGACAGGGCCTGTCGTCACTCTTCTTCAAGGATTCCAGTCACAATGTGGAGATAGCCTCTTCTGCCCCTCATCCCTTGCTTCAGTTTGTAAGAAGAATAGGAGCTTTTCACTGAGCTCTTCTCCTCACTGGATTAGCCAGGTCACATACATACTCTCAATCTGCACAGAAAACTTGCAAGCAAGGTCTTCTTGTCTAGATCTACAGATGAGAAAGTCAAAGCTCAGCAAAGTTAGGTAATTTTCATTAATTCAGCCCACAAATGAGTGTTGAGTACCTAGTCCTCTGCTGGACTTTGGGGACACAGAGGCCACCACTGCCCTCAGGGTGCCCAAGATGTAGAGGGAGTTCAGACACAAAAACAGGTAATTAATTACAGGAAATCTAATGTGAGGAGGGACAGGCATTAAAGATGCAAAGAAAGTTGAAGATGCTTCCCAGACAAGGTGGCTCAACCTGCATGGAGTCTTTAAGTTGGTATAGGAACAACTTCCCTGAAGAAGTTGGGGGAAGAAAAGAAATTCGTGGGAAATTGCCAGGTCAGTGGAGCCACAACCATGAAGGAACTGGGCGCATGTAGGCAATTCCATGGAGTTTAATGAAAGAGGAACTTTAAACGTAGGGAAAGAAAACAAAGGAGCAACTGAGACGAGAGATGGAGACAGGAGGCAGACTTGGGTGGACTGTGCATCCTGTGTGGTCGATCTTTGACTTTTCTCTGAAACTTTAAACCTATTCATTTGTTTGTTTATTTATTTATTTATTTATTTATTTACTTACTTACTTATTTATTTTAATGTATTTGGCCCGGGGTGTCACCACACAGCTCAGACTCCTAGTGATCCTCCTGTTTTCAGCCTCCCCAGCGCTGGGATTATAGGCATGCGCCACCACACCCAGTCTCTGTGGCTGGCTCATTGCACCCAAGGGTGGGGCTGAAGTGGCATGTGGTGCCAGGAATCAAACCCTGGTCCCTGTGCTTGCCTACGCAGGCACTTGGTCTACTGAGCTATCTCACCGGCCCACAAAGCAGTTTAAACTCCATGTGGACAAAAGGCTCAGTGAATCAAATGTAGAAGCCTTCATTCTCTAAAAGCTAAATTTCATGTTAAATGTTCTAATGTTCTGGGTGGGGTGGGGGTGGGGGTGGGAGTGGATAGAGGGAGGGAGAGGGAAAGAAATTTAGGCCTAAAACGTTCATGATTACTGACTTCTTTAAGATTTGCAGGCCACCTAAGGGGGAATGTGATTCGATGCTCCCTTTGTAAAATCATATTCGTGAGTGGTTGCACTTGTTGTCAAAAAGCTTGCCTGAGAGGGTGGTGATGAGTCTGGTGGCATTTCTCTTTCCCTCTGTTTTTTTGTGGCTATCACCTCTTCCTCAGTCCAATCCAGAAACCCAAGAAGTCTCAGACAATACAGGAGTCCCAGGAAATATGCCCAATTTAACACCCATGTGTTTCAAAGAGAAAAGAGCCAAAAATCAAGTGAATCACAAAAGGCAGGAGCCCAGTGGCATGCTCTTCCAAGTGACCAGTGAAAGAGTGGTAAGAGGGTGTCTCTGCAGAGAATACCTGTAGCATCAGCAAGTCGGTGCTAAAACAATGGTAGCTATAAAACAGCAGCTCCTGATAATGTATTTTCATTATATTTACGGAGTATCTTTGTGCCTGGAATATGCCCTTGAAGGAGCAAGGTGGATAGCTTATTTTTCTTTTGCCAGCATCCAGGACTTATCTGTAAAGTAGAACAAGATAAACAATAATAAATGAATGAGTGGATGTCAAAGAGGTTTTTAAAAAATAGCATAAAATTCCAAGGAATCTTAGAGATAGATTTCTGCATTCCCAGTTTTACCAGCTTAGGAAATAGAGGTCATTAGGCATTTTATTATTCTTACCTATAAAAATCGTCCAGGGCCCATAGGATCCCACTGAAATAGAGAGAGGATCTTTGCCAAGCCTCAAAAGAAAAGGGCTCTATAAGCAAAGTGAGTCATAACGACCTCTTCTAATTGTGGGAACCAAACAGGGGCAGGTTGTAAAAGGAAAATGCAGTGTGTTCCCATAAATGAGGGGTAAGCCCTGGAAACAGTGCGCGGCAGGCCTGAGAGTCTTGGCCTCTGTCTTATCAAACATGGTGTCTAGCCTTGGGTGGGTAGCCATGGTCTAGTTAGTAAGAAAAAATGTACAGGCCTCTTAAAGGCTTTAAATAACTCAGAAAGCCATTTCCAACCAAGAGATTAAAGACTGCAAAGAAAAAAAGAAGAGGCCTCGAGGAGAAAGAATACTGAGCTCCACTCAGGACAGGGGACGATCCAGAGAGGGCCACGCACCTCTGCTCATCGTCCATCCGAGCTTTCTTTGCCCTGCTTTCCTAGGGAAGGGCATGAGCTACACATCCCTCCACTCTCTCATCTCTGTCTCGTAAACTCAGAAGTTTAAGAAAGGCCTTTCAGCCAGTGTTAAAGATCCAGCCTATGGCCAAGGGGATGTTTATTTTCTGTAAGTTCATCTATCCTTCTGAGAGATCAAACGTAGCCATAGCTACGACATCACATTCCACCCGACTAGCTTCCCAGACTGGATTAGATGATAAGCATAAAGTTATCACAACAGCCATGAGTGCCGCCTTGATCTCTCCTTGCCCGAGCCTGAGCCAGAGAGCTCTGTGAGGGCTCCAACAGCCACCCGAGGTGTAGTTGCAAAGGAACACGTCTCACCTCACTTGTTTGCATGCATGCAAAGTTGCTTCTGTTTTCCAGAAATCATTGCACTCCTTCATGTGCACTACTTCGAGCTGACCCTTTGTCACCTCTGGGCCACCCTGGCCTGGGTCTTGCTTTTTAAGCCATCTCAGGCTGGGGGGAGGGGCCTCACCAGGAGAAGCATCCTGGGGTCCCCACTTTCCTCTGCCCATGGGATTAGGCTCTGAAAAGAGAAGTGCCAAGGGCCTGGGATGCTATAATTATCTAAGCTATTTAAGGATTACGCCCCTGGGAGACTATAATTATCCAAATATTGTTGCATTCAGGGATATTTGACTTACAAGGGAGTGCCTTCATATTTACAGGATTCTAAGGGGGCCTACTGGGTATGTCCTCTCTAATGTGGTTCCTTAAAAAAAAGAAAAACAGAAATAAACAACTGCATCTGGCATGCAGTGGGGTCCTGCTCACTCCGGCCCACCAAGGACTTTCCATGTGGGCAGAAAGGAACGCGCTTCTTCTTCATCACCTTAAGAAGTAATTATCAGTGGTCCAGGAGTAAAGCCTGGGGACTTTCTGGGAGATTTTCTTCCTTCTTGGTTCCACTCACCCACCCCCCACACCTCTCCCTAACCTGAAGTCTACCTACATTGAGAAACTGTTAAAGAAAATTCTGGGCATTTAAGATATAATTCTTTCTGGGGTGATTTACGTCATAATACCACACCTTCTTGCATGTCAACCCTTTTTTGTCACTAACACTAAATGTGATGCAATGCTACTTTCTGTAAAAAAAAAAAGGGGAGCCCGGCGGGATGGCTCAGTGGTCTAAAGCCCCTGTTTGGGGAAGCTTGGGCGGCTTCAGGGACTGCAGTTCGATCCCCGGCACCACATGCTGCGCCAGCTCTGACCTTGGGGTGGGCTGAGCCGGCCATAAAAATGAGTGAATAAACAAACAAAGGTTCTGAAACAAGAATAAAAATAATAAATTAAGGGGGCTGGGGAGATAGCTCTGAGGCACAAGTGCCTGCTGGGCAAGTGCAAGGTCATGAGTTCGAACCCTGGTCCCACAAAAAAAAAAAAAAAAAAAAAATAAAAAA
>PVJA010010846.1:8335-56404 GCA_004027025.1 Myocastor coypus
TTTTTTTTTTTTTTTTTTTTTTTTTTTTTTTTTTTTTTTTTTTTTTTTTTTTTTTTTTTTTTTTTTTTTTTTTTTTTTTTTTTTAAACTTCAGACTGTAGTAATTGAAAGATTTCTTTTTTTACTTCAGAGGTTATCTCCGGTCCGAGTTCCTGTATGCATGTCTTCATTTGTTTATTTACATCAGATACTACTAATTCAGAGATTTCGGCTGATTCCCACTTTCTCCTATAGTAGCATCTCCTGTATTTGTTCTAGGTGAGCTTGGAACCTGAGATTGCATTTTGCTCCTTATCTGTATCATTCTGTATAGCAGTGATCTCTTACCTTTAGTGCAGAACTTTGGTGAAGTCATGCTGTTAGCGCCTACTGAAATTTGGGTCCGGATCTAACAAGTTTGATCTTGTCCAGATGTGCCTGTCTGGGTCTGGCTGCTGTGCTCAGCTTTTTCCTGGTGCAGCTTTTGGAGGACAGCCTGCTGTGCTTTTCTGGCAAGATTCTCAGCTCTTGAGTTAGCTGGTAGGGTCTGACCTCCAGCTTCTCTGTAGGGAATTTTGCTGTGGGGCTTCACAGCAGATGCTGGAGCTGTGTGAGGTACAAGTTCTGGTGGCGCAAGGGAGCAAGCCTAGAGTTCCTCGCTACATGCTCACCAGTCATGAGCTGTGGGTGGTGGCAGAGTTGTGTTGGTGGTGCTGGGGTGCAGACGCAGCAGTACTACCCGTGCAATCACTGGTTAGTCTGTTGGTTGGGGCAGCTGTGTGTGTGGGCTGAGTTCCAGTGGAAGTGCAGGGAAGCCACAGGCCAAGAGGTCCTATCTGAGCACCTGCTGGTCGGTCTGTTGGTTGGTCAGGGCTGCTGTGGGCCCACAACATTCTATCAGACCTGATCTTCATTCACTCAACACATGCTTTAGTGACAGGGAACCAAGCTCCTTACTCTTGGGTAATTTTCATTCTAGAGCTGACAGTTGCAATGAGCCTGGAGTGACTAGAGGAACTGCATTTCTCTGCCTCAAATAGACCTCTCCAGCTATATTCAAGAACTGCCCCTTCACTTTACACTGTGCTCTGCTACATAGCACCCCCATGGAGAAGTTGTTCTGGAGCATCCTCTGTAAAACCACCCTCCTCTCATCTTTCTCCCCACACTGTCTGTTATTCTCCACTGAACCTTAAGTGTTGCTATTGGGTATTACCATCTTCTTCTCTCACTAGAATGAAAATTCACCAAGAGCAAGGCCCTTAAATGTGATCATCCTGCTCTATCCTGAGGAAGAGGGAAGCTCTTTAAACTCCATTAATAGTTGCAGCAGTAGCTTCTCTCCCTCCTTTTTCTGCAGTGTATGGCCTTTCTGTGGCTGGAGAAAGCTGGACCCCCACACACACATCCCTCTTTCTTCAGAGGTGCTGTCAGCTGTCAGTCCAGATCTTTGCAGGGTAGATCGCTGGGACCTGTGGACCTGAGGAACTTCATGGGAAGTACTGTGGGACAGGACAGCCATGGCCTCTTCCCCGGCCAGGTTTCAGGTGCTGTATCCACAGGGAGAGTGCTGGTCAGAGTGTCCTGCCTTCTGACCACAGGCAGTGGCTAGTAGAACAGCCTCAGGAAGTCCAGCTTTAGTCTGTTTTATGTTGTTATTAGAGAATACCACAAGCTACAGTTCATAAAGAACAGATTTATTTCTCACATTTCTGGGGCTGGAAGTCTGAAGTTGAGGAACTGGCATTTGGCAAGGGTGTCGTTATTGTGTGAACCATGGGGGAAGGAAGAAGCAAAAGGGCACCAAAGTACAACAGGGGCTCAGCTCAGTTTTTTTTTTTGTTTTTTTTTTTTCTTTTTGAGATAGGGTCTCATGATGTAGTTCAGGCTGGCCTTAAGCTCACTTTGTAGCCCAGGCTGGTCTGTAACTTGCAACAGCCCTCTTGCCTCAGCCTCCTGAGTGTTGGGGTTACAGGCATATGCCACTGTGCTGGGCTTGAATTTACTTTTGTAACTCACTACTGAAATAGCAACCCCTCTCCTATGGTCATAGCCATCTATTCACAAGGACAGAGCCCTCATGGCCTAATAGGCTCTTTTAAAGGTCTTGCTTTGTGGATTAAGTTTGCAGCATATCAACTCTGGAGACACATGCAACCCACGCAAACTCTCAGAGCTGAGCAAACTGTAACTTAACCTATATAGGGAGAAGCTAGGATTTCTAGCATTTGACAGATTGGACAAGAGTCGAGTCCTGTCTTGTTTCTTACACAGACCAGAGGCCCCATAGTATCCAGAAAAGCGCATGGATATTTTCTAGTTATGTCACTTGTGAGGGCATTGGAGAAGTGGTAGCCTCTTTGAGGAGCTCTCTTCAATGGAGACCTGCACTGGGGAGAGGGCAGCATAAAAAGGGTATGCTGGTCTTCAACGGGCAGGGGAAGGGTCCTTCCCCTGGAGTTTTCCTTGGAACCTAATTACTAAACTTTTCCAGATGATCCTTGATCATAGGGCCTAATAAAGTCCAATCTTATTGTTAAAACCATTCAAGATTAAATCTGCTTTTGTTCATTTGCTATCCATTAAAGCCATCACAGATTAATTATTTTTCAAAAGAAAGAAAACTATGCTCCAGTTCTACAAGTAACTTACGACCAGATGTTGAGGTCTTGGAATACCCCACCAAGCTGAAAAATATTGTAAGAAATCTTTAAACAGTAAAATCTAAAAATAAAACCCAAAACATTGAAAAGATAAATAACAGCAAAGCATTTCAGTTTAAAAGTTTTTCTTGGCTTATTTTTTTAAAGAATACTACACTATATTTTATTAATTTCTGTATTTCTTAATTTATTGATACTTGGAATTGAACTCAGGATCTTGAGCTTTCCAGGCAGGCCCTGTGCCTCTAACTTTTTTTGTGTGTGTGTGCCTCTAACTTTTATCTCTGGCCCCTAAGTTATAGTTTAATACTGTACCAGATGCTGAGACCTAGATGTGCTCAATTTTGTAGCAGAAAAGGAGGGTGTCATAGTTACTTTTTAATCATTGCCGAGACAAATACCCGACACTCAAAATGAAGGAAGGAAAGGTTTATTTAGCTCACATTTACTGGAGGTTTCAGTCCATGTTCGGCTGGCCCAAGGCTGAGAGGAACAGAGTAGAGAGCATCCAGTTCATGGCGGCAGAACAGCAACAAAATGGCGGCAGAGGTAGCCAGCCAAACACGGCAGCAGAGCAACAGCAACAGCCAGAGCGACAGTTCAAGTCTGTCTCTCTGTCTCTCTTTATATTACGTTCAGGCTCTCCGCCTTAGCTCCCACCCTAGGGTACACCCATAATCCCAGAAGTACTTCCACCCATAATCCCATCAGTACTAAAACCTATAATCCCAGGGATCATGGATCAAGTCTCAAACTCTAGAAGTCCCTGCCCAATGACTCCATGAGGCTTTGGGGGGACAACTAGACATAAACCATAACAGAAGGTAACAACACACAGACATTCCCAAGGGAGAAACTATGCAAATCAGTGGGAGTTTGCCTGAAGTCAGTTCAGTGTGTGTCCATAAGCTAGGTTCAGCTTCCACACGAATCCATGCTCTAGACATAAGTGATAGCGCTAGTGGCGATGGTAGGACAGGGACAATGCTCAGGTCCTGTTAATCTGTGGTGTCTAAGGGAGGTCTACAGCCACTGACAACTTCCACATCTACCAGCCACCCATTGAATTTTCTGGAACAGAAAATGTGGTTGAACTGGGCATTTCATAACACCATCCCTAGCTCTTCCCTCCTGTCCCTAGTGCCTGAGGTGGGAGTCTAACTGTATCTGTTTTGTTTTGTTGTTTTTTTTTTTCTAGTTACGTGTCTGTTTCTTTTGTTTAATCTATAAATGTGTGTTTGCAATACATAATGACTACTTTCATTGTATTTGGTACATGTAGGTGACTTATATTAAATGTTTTTTATGTCCACTCTCCCTTTTTCCCCCACACCCTCCACCTCTTGATCCCCTCCCTGTTTGCAGAATATCTACCTGTTTTCTTTTATCTGTCTTTCATTTTGCTCTTTCATTTATTTATATTTCAGTTTTCTTTTATAGTAAAACATGTAGGGTTTAAGCTTGTATATCTGATGTATTTTACTTAGCATTATGGCTTCAAGGTGTATTCATTTCCTACAAATGATTCAAGTTATCCCTCTTCATAGCAGAGTATTATTCCTTTGTGTACAAATACCATATTTTCCTTATCCATTCATCTGTTGATGGATACATAGGCTGATTCCAAGATGGAGCTATAATGAACTGTGCTGTTGTAAACATGGGTAGACATGTGTCACTGTAGTATGATTTCTTTAACTTTTTTGAGAAGGCATCTTAGTAGGGAAATAACTGGGTCAAATGAAATTTATAGTTTCAGTTTTTGAGGAGTCACTATACTGATTTTTACAGTGATTGTACTATGAAACATTCCCACCAACAATGTAGACTTCCCTTTTAATTATAGTCTCACTGGGCTTGTAATTATTATTTTTCCCTCCTTCCCTCCTTCCCTTCCTCCTTCTCTCTCTCTCTCTCTCTCTCTCTCTCACTATGTAGCCCAGGCTGTCCTCAAACTCACATTAATCCTCCTGCCTCTGCCTCCAGAGTGCCGAGATTACAAGTGTGTATTATTTTGACTTCTTGGTGATGATTATTTTTTCTGGGGTAAGGTGGAATGTCAGTGATGTCTTAATTTGCATTTTTCTCATGGCCAGTGATGTCACACATTTTTTTCATGTATTTATTGACCATTTCTATTCTGAGAAGTATATATACATTTCCATTGCCGAGTTTCTGACTGGCTTTTTTATTTGGGGGAGGAGTCTAATTTTCTCAGTTTGTTATATATTTTAGATATTGTCTTCCAAAGTGGAGGTATATGAGGCCAGTGACTAAAGTGCCTGCATAGGCAAGCTTAGGCAAACACAGGGACCACAGTTCATCCCTGGCACCACATGCCACACCAGCCCTGCCCCCAGGGTGGGCTGAGACAGCGAGAGTCCAGTTTTAGTGGCACACACCTGTAATCCCAGCACTGAGGAGGCTGAAAACAAGAGGATTACTATGAGTCCGAGCTGCATAGTGAGATCCTATATTAACCAAATGCATTTAAAACAATGTTCTAACTGTAGCTATAGACAGTTTGTCCTCAGTCTATAGATTGTCTCTTCACTCTCTGAGTTGTTTCCTTTGTTGTACAGATTTTGAACATGATACAATCACATTTGTTGATTATTGATGTTATTGCACTCAGGGTTCTGCTCAGAAAGGACTTGCCCACACTTATGACTTCAAGGTTTTTACTTATTTTATCTCCCAACAGGTTAAGTGCTTCTGTTTAGTCTTTGATCCATCTTGATTTGGATTGAGCATATGGTGGGAGAGACACAAGAAAGTAGAAACGGTCTTTGTCTGGCTGCTCAGCCATAGAGCCACAGCAAGCAGGCTGCCTGTCCTGAGTTTGTCACAGTGTGCTTGCAGGCAGATACACCAGTTTCCTTTCTGTCTGTGGGCTATTTAATTGCCTCTAGGAGTGTTAAGTGGTATCAGTTTCTTCTACCCTACCTCCTTGCAGTAAGCCATGCTTTGGACATGGTTAACTGCAGCTTTTTGTCTCAGTCACAAAATCCAGCTATCTTGATGAAACTGGGAAAAGAAGAATGTCAAGTGATTTGCCTGACACCAAGCTCTCCTTTGTCTTCTGCCAGTGTTTTATCACTCCTGATCCCCCGGCTGCTGGGATAAGTCGGTAGTTTTCTTTGTGTTCTCCCCCCAGGGACTTTCCACCTAGTTTGTCACCAAAGGTTCTCTGTCCCAGCCAGTCTCCTTTCTTCCTTTGTACTCAGGTCCCAAACCATCCTTGTCTCAAGAGCTCCCCTTTGCAGCCTTTAGGTGGGTCCTGGTGCAGTCCTTAGGCATAGTTTAGGGATTTTGCCTGCCATGCTTACAGATGGTTGGTATTTAGGATTTCCCCCTAGCTCAGACCTTTCACCCATAAACAACATGGAAGTTCCCACTTTGGTCTGTTCAGTCTCTGTCCTTCCCTCATACCTCTCCAGGGTATAATCCATGGCTCTTTGCTGCTGACCCCAGTGGGGGTGCTCAGCCTCTACCTGCTTAGAGGGTGGAGAAGGCTTCATTACCAGCATTGTAAGCACCTAGTAGGCCACCAGATGCAATATTCACTGGTGCTGTGGAGATGGGGTGCCTGTTTTTCTGATCTGTCTCTTTGTGTTTCTGTTTTTTTTCTGTCTCTGTCTCTGTCTCTATTTTTCTCTGTCTCTGTCTCTGTCTTTGTGTCTGTCTCTGTCTCTGTCTCTGTCTCTGTCTCTGTTTCTGTCTCTGTCTCAGTGGCTCCCCCGCCGCCTCTCAGGCTTTCCCAAGGTGGATTTCCTCTTCTACATGTGAATATGTATGTCATGAGTTCATCCCAGGAGTCTTGCCTACCAAGTGCCAGCTTCTCCCAGGATGTGGAAAGGGAGATGTTGTGCATATCCTTTCAACAACCCAGTCAATTTGATTTAAATAAATCATCTTTCTGGTTGGTTTTCCATTTCTGGTATGACTACCTCCTTTGTTGTCTGGGTGTTTTATTTGATGACTCTTTCATTTTTTCTGTATTTAGTACAGGATCTACACAGGATCTCACTATATAGATCAGACTTGCAGTGATTTTCCTATTTTCAGCCTTCCAAGGACTGGAATTATGAGCGTGAGCCACCACACCCAGTCTCAATCACCATCTCAGCGCACCCCAAGGGTGGGGCTGGCACAGCACGCTGGGGATTGAACCCTAGCCACTGCACTCTGCCTAAGCAGGTGCTTTAGTCCATGATGACTCTTTTCTGAGTCTAACTCTACAGTCCCTCATTAGCCATGTTGGACAGTGGCTTTTTTGGGTTTTTGAGATAGGGCTTTGCTATATAGTCTAGGTTAGCCTGGAACTCCCTATGCAGCCCAGACTCACTATACTGCCTCAGCCTCCTGATTTCTGAGATTATTGGTATATAATACCATACCTTGCTATTCTGAGGATTCAAAGTTCTTGATTTACGAACAAGTTCTGTTCTGGGAGAATTGTTAGTAAGTTGGGTTTGTTCACAAGCCTAACCCCAATCGTAAGCTCACAAAGTGAGTCTTATATACCACATGTGTAAAAGTTCGCAACTCAGTTGTTCATAAGCTGGATAGTTACTATATCTACATTCCTTCCCTGCCCCATTCATACAGTTGCATTTGTAGATTCTGGTTTGCTTTGGTTACAGCAGTTGTGGTGCTAGGCCAGATTTCCTAGAAAAATGTGGCTGTTCTTACCTTTTGCCTAAAGGTAAGACATGGCCTTCTGCCATGTCATTCTTCAGGTCCTATCTTTCCACCTTCTGTGAGGTGGGGGTTGTCAGTAGAAGAGGCCTGTATAGTGGCTCTGGTAAACAAAGAGGAGGGAACAGATAGATGATGGTGGTACTTACCGATCTCTTTCCCACAAATTGAAGGAGGATATATCATGAGTTTTCTACAGAGTAAGCCTAGTGTCTGGTACTGTTGATGAGAATCTAGGTTTAGAAGGAGGATCACTTGATGGTTGAGAGAAATCCCTCAGCAGGATGGAGTCAGTGGACTGCAAGTCAGACAAGGAAACTTATAAGACCAGCTTTCAGACTGAAGATACATATGTGTGCTTTGGTCCCAAAGAACCACAGAAAAGACCTTGAATGACTAGAACAAGGATTAAAATCAAGAAGATGAAAAACTATATCAAAAAATAAGGAAGTAAAGATAAACATCTTCAAAGTTTTTAAAAATTAGCTAAACATGGGCAGTATGTAATAGGTTTTATAACTTTAAGAAAATGCTGGAGTGAAGGTGTTTGTTTTGCCACTGTCTTTGCTGTCACTTGGTACTGAGATTTAGCTTCTTTGCAAGTGAAAGAGTTAACCTGCTATAGTTTCATAGATGCTGGCAGGAAACAGTTCACATATAGGTTGGAGGTAAAGGACCTTATGACAGGAATAGTGTCAGCATTTTCTTGAATACCTTCTTTGACCTCCAGCCCCCATAGAAGTTCAGACAGAGCACCAGGAGATACCTGCAAAAATACCAGGGAGAAATCCAGTCCTGGAGAACTGAGTCTTTTATAATAGAGAGTAAATGCTCTTGCACTTGGCTCCATCCCGAGGAATCCCTTTGACCTGAAGCATCTCTAGTGTCCCTGAAGAGAGTTTGGAGCAAAGGCAGTGAGTGCCTTGGCTTTATAAGATGTACGGAACTGAGTCTCATGGAGAATAGTATCTCAACTGTCAGTGGGAAGAAAGGCAACTAATACTATTGAATTCTTGTTATGTAAGGCCTGGGCACTGGCCTAGAGATTTCTCATCCCTTGCCTCACCGAAGTGCTAAAGCAATGTGTTTTAGAAACTACAGATCAATGGAACTGGTATGCCCAGCTAGTAGCTTTGGGGACACTTATGAGCTTCTTAGAGGCTCACCCCTGTATTACCGAACAGTTCAAAACTTCAGGTTGCAAACACATGTAATGATTCTCCATGAATTTAATTAATTTTCACAACTAAGAATATCAGGTACTGCTGAGGAAACTGAGGCACACTGAGCGGGGAGGTGGAATTCCAGCTTGTGGGTGTAACCACTGTGTTGTCATGTTTTCTCTTGCATGCTCAATGACACAGCAAGGGGATCATAGTGTATGCCATGATTTGGAAGGGTTTGGAAACCTTGCCAAGTTGGAATAGTTGAAGAGGTTGTGTTTAGTCTGCAGAAGGATAAAGGATAAATGAGGATTGTCCTCAAATATTTGTAAGCATGTCCTGTACAAGAGTAGAGTTTACTGTTTGTAGCTGCCAGAAGTGCAGTTGTGCTAGGGCGAGGGGCATATTGTGGCCTCAAAGTTACTTTCTAAGTAGTGCAGCCTCCCCTGATGTTATATACAGGTGGGTTCCCTCTGTGAGCTGGGCCTCCTCATGCAGAAGGTTTTGGTAATTCCTCAGAAAGATGCCATGGTTAGGATATGTTAAAGTCTTCATAAGAAGCACCTCTCTTTTTACTCTCTACAGGAGTAGGGCAGTTGAGGAGAAGAGGTATTCTAGATTTTTCCTAAGAGAGCTGACCCTGCTAATGCAGTGTTTTAAACTCCTTCACCTGCCATCATTTCCTGTTGCCTCTCAGAGCTCAGGCTTTCTGGATCTGATCTGCATGGATAGGACTCTTGTGTGTATGAGGAGAATGTCTTACCCCTGGGGCATCTAGGCCCACCCTGGGGCATCTGGGCCCATCCTAGCAAGTCTGTAAGTGTCCATCTTAGCTATGTCCCTAATACTGCATGCAGCTCCTGATACTCAGGCCTACTCTGTCTTAGGGGACCCATTGCATCTTGACTAGGCCCTGCCTCAGACTTTACTAGGCATGGTGCCATAGCTGCTTTTGGCTATAATCACGAGCTTTGGGGCTTGAGCCAGCAATTCTGATGCACACACCAAGCTCACTGTTGCCCAGGGTAGGCTTGAATAGGATTCTTCTACGGGGTGGGAGGTTGGGTTAGCAGACCACCACAGTCTCTTAACTATATCTGTGATTCTGTGACTAATCCTTCCTTCTTGAGTGGTACAAGTTTTAAAAAGCCAGTGGGAGGGCCAGAGAGATAGCTGAGTGGCACAAGCACCTACTTGGCAAGCACAAGGTCATGAGTTCGATTCCTGATACAAAAAAAAAAAAAAAAAATCACACCTACTGTAAAAAGCCAGTGACAATGGATGGCTGGACTCAGCCTCTCTGTGGTCTAAGCATACACCATGGACTCTCCCAAGGCTTGAGATGAGCAGATCTGATCCTGATGCAGGTCCAGTGAGAGATTCAGAGATGGTCAAGGAAGGGAATTTGGGGAAATAGGAATAGGAGAGGTTGTAACTGGCTTAATGGCATGTGTTCCACTCAGCCAGGAATGTCCTTTGTTGAAAGCAAAAGACTCCCCAAGCATGGTTTTAATTAGCCTGTGTATTTCTTTAAAAGAATTACATTTCATCAGAGCGTTTTAAAAAATGATGGTTAGCCCCATGTAAAGGGCATGGTGAGAAGCTGGTCCTGAAATAATGTCTCTGCTATCACAGATGTCAGGAATAACTGAAAGTACACTCGTAACTCTAAAGGAATTCTTGTGCTTTTTTGGGCTCATCTCCTTTCTCTTTCAGCGTGCTTCCAGAAAGTGAGAGAGTGAAGTTATAAGTCAAAACACCTTAATTATCCAGTCTGTTGACATTATTTTATCTGCACCACTGATATTAAGTCTGCTCATTGTTCCAGTGAACTTAATATCAGTTCTAAGGGCCATCTTGTAGATTTGGGCCTTGTCCTTTTATTGGTTATGGCCAATGTTCTGTTTTCTACCCTGTTTTCCCTCAGACTTTCTAAATTCCAAAGCTTTCTATTCCACCAGAAATGCTCTGGCTCTGGAATGTCCATACTTCAAGAATCTGTGAGCTATGTTTATTTGTCCCCAAGTTCTGCTTTCCCAAATCAGATAGGCCGTTGGTGGTAGAGTTGTGTCACATGCCCATCCTCAGAGTGACCCTGATTTGACCAGAGCATTTTTACCATTTTTCTGTCCTGGGCATCAGTGAAGAAAGAAAACAAATTCTATTGAATTTTTCTTTTTTCTCTCCTTTATGTACAAGTGAAGATTTCCATTATGTCCTTAAATTTTTTTCTGACCAGTCAAATGAATCTTTCATTTCACCCTGGTTCTCTGAATCTTTCTACCTAGTTTAATGTTGATCTAGTCGCTGAGTAAATTTGTGTGTGTGTGTGTGTGTGTGTGTGTGTGTGTGTGTGATTGTGTTTGTGTATAATGGACACTGTGGTTGCTGTAACTAGGTCACAGTTAAGGAGGACTCATTGTGTCCCATATAGTGCTGAGGGTACAGGCTTTGTAACCTCTTGGCAAGTGCTATCACCATCTGCTATTTTTGGTTATGGCGTGAACATGGTTCCCAGTGGTTAATGTGTTGAACACATGGACCCCGATGTGTGATGTGAACAGGTGGTAGAACTCTTAAGAAGTGGGGCCTAGTGGGAGGTACAAGATTGCCCTTCCTCACTCTCAGGCTTACCCCTTGCTGTAGGATCTGTGTCTTTTGCATGCTCTCCTGCTGTTGCTATGCCATGTGCCATGAGATCCTCAGCAGAGTTGACATCATGTTGTTTGGACTTTGAGCTTCCAAAATTGTGGGCTAAAAATCTCTTTTCTTTACAAGTACTTAGCTTTAGGTGTTTTGCTATAGTAAGTGAAAACTATAGCATCTACCCCATCTTACAATTGAGGATACAGGTTAAGAAGATTAAAGACTTCACTGAAGGCCTCACAGTGGATCTGGGATTAGAAGCCAGGCAGTGTGGTGTCAGACTTGGTTGACTTTAGCATCATTCCCTATATATATACACACACATGCCACACATACATGTGGCATGTTGCTATGTACACAAGTGCTCCATCTTCCCAATAATTGTTGGCTTCTATACATCCTGTCTTTAGTGGACATGTATTGAGAATAGACTGTGTGTGGGCTGCTGTGCCATGGAACCCAAAGATGTGAAAATGCAGGGCAGGCTGAGCAGGCTATAATATTAGAGAAAAAAAAAAAAAAAGAATCCATACAACTGCAAGGTTGTCAACTCTCAACAACTGTGATATAGGGCTGAAGGAATAGCTAAGGAGTATAGTGTGCTTGCCAAATGTGTGGCCCTGGGTTCTATCTCTAATCTGCATCCCCAGTGTGATGAGCAAGCAAATTTTAAATAAATACTTTAATATATTTACATATAAATGCAAGAACACATTAATTCCAAAAACCATGAAGGACCTAGGGTGCAATTAAAGGACAGGCTTTGAGGCACATTGAGCTATGTGAAAAAGTCCCACATAGTCCTCATTTTTCTTACTTATCATGACTTGTTGAGTCCCTTCTACGATGGGGGCTTGTTAACCCATGTTTTGTGTGAGGCTTTAGCAGCTTTTAGGTCCTTCTGGGAAGTCCCTAGAGAAGACCTTGGGATTAGAGTAGGATTCAGCTTGGTAAAGCAGATCCTGGAGGGTGTATCTGAGCTGTCTGTCTGACACATTATTTAGAAGAGGATGGAGGCCTCAGGTTTTCCTGAATAAAATGGTTATTTTGAACTTCATAACTAGTTGCCCATGCATCCTTTCCTGTCTTGCTCAACACTTGCCTCACTTCCGACGTCTTCCCAACTCAGATATCTAAGTGCAAGTCTCCTCAGACCACGTGGGAGTGCTGATCCTTATTAGAGCCCAGGCACCACATCAAGGAGGTCAAGCTCCAGTTGGGGCTGAGGAAGGAGAGTAAAATACTTGAGAAGCCATGAGTCAGCACCAGGAAAGTGAACAAAAATGTAGGGAGCCCAGGTTCAAGAACAATAAAATTTCATACCCTTTGGCTCACTAATCAAAATTGTGGAAATATATCTTGGAAAGTCATATAAGAGAAAAGTTATAGTTGTGAAATGGTGACTTGTGGTGTTTTTTTTTTTTTTTGTCTTTTTTGAGACAGGGTCTCACTGTGCAGTTCAGGCTGGCCTTGAGCTCACTTTTGTGGCCCAGGCTGGTCTCGAACTCGCACCGATCCTCCTGCCTCAGCCTCCCGAGTGCCGGGATTACAGGTGTGTGCCACCATGCCCAGTTGGTGTTGTTTGTTGTTTCCAAATTAAATTGGAACCTGCTGCAATGTTAAATAATGGGCATGATTGAGGGAATTAGGGTTTATCCCTTGATGGAATATTATATAGTAGTCACTGAAAATAAGATTTATGAAAAAGTAGTTTAATTTGGAAAAATATATGGAAAATGATAATAATAACGTGTATGGATAATTTTGTTCTGGAATGTGAATGTATAGAAAAAAGGACTAGAATTATATAGAAAATGATAGTATTTATGTTGAGGGAAAAAAAAGTCTTCTGTAACTCAACTCACAACCAAACTTAGAGCAAATAACTATTTATGAACAAAAGAGAATGGAAAAAGGGAAATGGGGTGAGTTCAAAGTTCATGCAGAGCTAGCAGCCAAGACAACTGTCTAGAATACAGGAAAATATATCCAAATGCAACTCAATATGTGAATCATGTTCTTGGACTACAGGCATAAAAGCATGGCCAGAGTAGGGTAAGGGTCATTGGAGAATACATTTTATTTTTATTTTTATTTTTCTCTTTTTGAGACAGGGTCTCACTGTACAGTTCAGGCTGGCCTTGAGCTCAGTTTTGTAGCCCAGGCTGGTCTCGAACTCTCACCGATCCTCCTGCCTCAGCCTCCCAAGTGCTGGGATTACAGGTGCGGACCACCACTCCTGGCTTGGAGAATACATTTTAAAGTCATGTGCCATGTCTAGACCTGCAGAAATTGTCTTAGTCTGATTTCAGTTGTTATATGTGAATACCACAAGCAGGCTAATTTATAAAGAATAGAGGCTTATTTAGCTCTTAAATCTGGAAACTGGGAAGCCATTGAACCTGGAGCTGACGTCTGCTGAGAGCCTCATAATCTAGCAGAGAGTATCACATGGGGAGCCAGAGCAAGTGTGGTAGCTCAGGTATCACTTCTTATAAGGTCATAATTATTTTTCTTATAAGGTGATGACTCAGATAAGGTCATAAGGGGGTCCTACCCTCATGACCTCATCTAATTAACTACCCAAATAGCCACCTTCAAATACTATGAGCTTTTAGGAGGCCATGGATGTGAACAGGATAGCCATATATATATATCTTTCTTCTCCTGGACAATCCCAACTTAAGCATTCTTTTTTGTTTTGTTTTTGGTGTTGAAGATCAAACCCAGGTCTTCCAGACTGCTAGACAAGCATTCTACCACTGAGCCAAATCCCCAGCCCCAGCTTAAGCATTAATAGCACAAATTTTCATTCTCAGGAATCATTTGAATGACATGGTATATGGTCACTCTAATGAGGAAGGAGGGAACATTCTGAATTGGTGATAAGTGTTCTGCCAGCTATGTGAGCAAGTAAAAGGTAGTAGATTAAGATTTCCTATACTGAGGAGGGACCACAGTGTTGGAAAAGTGGCTTGAACTTAGTAAATGACTATAGCTGTACTTCCTGTTAGTTGCAAGAAAGCTAAGGTATTTATTCCCTAGCTACTGCAGCATGAAAATAGAATTCATATTTCTCTCTGATTCAGGCACTCTTTTTCCTCTTGCTTCTTTCTCCACTTATGCCACAACCCTACTGGTACATGACCACTGCCCAACTCCAGTGACAGGAGTAGTAAGAGTTAATAACTTGCCAGCTGAGCTTTCCCATGTACATGGCCCGGAATAAAGCATTTCTCCTGGAGGAGTTCTTGATTGCCCCTGAGAAAGCCAGTCATGGCTCATGAAAGACTTAGTGCAAAGGGTAGTCTTCATTCAAAAGAGGCCAGGGCTTGGCTTAGGGGGCATTTGCTTCTTGGTGTCTGCCTTTTGTTGTATAGGTTTGGTCAAGCCAGGTTTGCTGCAAACCCTAAGGCTGAGCACGGTGCCAAGCAGGATGTGTGCTCTCAGTAATCCAGCTTGGGAAGTCAACTGGCAAGAAAATGGGGGTGGGACTGTGGAAGGTGCCCACTCTCCTGTGCCCATAGGATCTTCCTAACACTGAATGTCCCAACACACCTTCTGTACACCTTGAGAGGTCTAAGAGAGAAGAGCTAAAAGGCTCTAAGTGGCACCTCCTTCCAGCCAATCAACAGACAGCCAGGCAGCAGGCTGGACACATGAACAGCCTCCTCTCATTTAGATTCAGCCATGCATCAGGGAACAGCTGCAGGGAAGAGTGAGTTCATTTGTTCTCTTGGGCCCAAAACCAGAGAGGAACAAGGCCATCAAGGAGATGGAACCCACCCCTGGCAATAGGAGAAAGGGGAGTGGAATTGGGGCCAGAGTTCTTTAGAGTGGATGTTCTATCCTCTCTCTGATGCTGAGCTCCGAGGAGTCCCATCCTGCTGCTGGTTTCTCTAGGAAGAGTGCAGAGTGAAATTAAAAATAGGTTCTTTATGTTAGCATCAAGTCTCCAGATAATAGCATTCTGTTAAAGATTATGTACCTGTTAGAAATAGAGGGTAGTAATTAAAAGTCAATTGTTAGTTTTATAGGTTTATTATAAATATAAATTAGCCTAACAACTGTTGCGTCAATAAGTAGAGGCTTGCCTACACTGTTTGAAAGAAAGTGCTCTGTTTACTAGAATTGCCATCTAAAAGCTATATTGGGTTAGTAAATACCTTATTTCTCCTCAGAGTCCAATACTGGCCTTGTTAACACTCAATAAATGCCATGCTTCCTCCCAAGGCTGGATGCAAAAAATGAACTGCTGCTCTTGTGATATGGGAGAGTGGCCCCAGCAGGGTGTAGAATCTCAGGTTTGGAAGTAGAAAAACAAAAGGGCTTTAGGCCCTATGAATAGGGCACTGTCTCCCTAGGTTCCACTTTCCTGGGCTCTGGAGCTATTTGCTCTTTTGTTAATATGGTTTCTCTCATAGGGTTCTGTTAGGTACAAACACACAGAAATGAGCCTTGGAGTGAGTCCTAACTTATCATGTTCTAAGTTTCCTGAAGTTGAGCCATGATTTCTCAAGGTCTCTGCTGCCTAGGCCAAGTGTAAGCCTTATTTAGCAGTGGCCCTTGTCCTTCCTGGTGATCCTGCATCAGGCAGCTGATAGGCCCTCTGTAGGGAAGGACTTTGTGCCCAAGTCAAGTAGTTCCCTGGGTCAGAGGCAGTTGGGAGAGGACAGGCACTCATCCCTAATGGGTTTGGGGAGCTGGTTGAGTGACACTTCTGAGCAGAGGTCCCTTAAGTTGTGCTCCAGCTAACATGCTATGCCCTAGTTGGCTATCAGATCCTTATGCTTTCTTCAGGCTCTTGAGGTAGCATGTGTTCTCTGTACAGCCAGCCTCCAGAAGAGGAATGTGGCAGGAAACGAGGCAAAATACATGTCAGTCTCATCAGTGTCTTCCATGAAGTATGAAAGATGAAGGGTAGACATCGCTGATGCAAAATGAGACTGTTAAAGGAAAAAAATGTGACCATTCCTTGTCACCCATTACTACAAATGGTAAAAAGCAGATAAGCTTCATAGACAATTCCTCCTAGAACTGGAAGGTGTTCTTTTAGGAGCAAGGAGGTAGAGCATAGTGCAGAAGGTTGTCAAATTTCAGGCTACTATGAGGGCCTCAACAAAGCACTAGTGGGTCCATCTGGATTCCTGGCCAGCCCTGCCACAGGCAGCACAAGCTGGGTTTGGTTGGTTCATCTGGTTACCTGATGAGCTTGGAAGGGCAGGCAATAAGTGTTAAGGATGTATGGCACTTCTGTCAGGAAATCCCCACACCCCAGCTCAGTAATCAGCCTGGGACAGGCTAAGAGCATCAGGTAGAGGCTGAGTGGTTTTAACAAGCCCGCTTTTAAAGAGCTATGGCTGGGCCCAGCAGGATGGCTCAGTGGTCTAAAGGGCCTGCTTAGGAAAGCTTAGGTGGCTGCAGGGACCGTGGTTCGATCCCTGGCACCACATGCTGCACCAGCCCTGCCCTCAGGGCAGGCTGAGCTGACCATAAAAATGAATTTAAAAAAAAAAAAAAGTTCTGAAACAAGGAAAAAAAAAAAAAAAAGAGCTATGGCACAATACAGTACAGTACAATACAATACAATACAATACAATACAATACAATACAATACAGAGCTGTGGGTAGAAGAGAGGCCCCAGAACCTGCAGACCAGCTTGGGCACATGGGTGGAGTTGATAGGCTAGAGGAGATCCACAAGGAGACAGGAGCTCCCCTTTTCTATTCTTAAGTGCTCCCCTCTCCAAAAAACTGAGGATTTCTGATGTCTAGGGGACCCCTCAGAACAAATGAGAGACATGTAGGCCCTCTCAAGGCTGCTTTCTGAGCTGCAGCCTTCTCTGACCTCTTGCCATTTCCCCCAGAATGCAGTGTATCCTCCCTCCAGCTGGCCTGGATGGAGTTAAGCTTCTTCCCTACTGAATCCCAGATTCCATCAGTGCAAAGGTGTTTGAGAGGCAATGAATACTTGAAGGCAACCATCATTTCATCCTCTCATATTTACCCTTAATCTGTCCTCTCGAAGCTCAGAGCTGCTCCCACGAGGAGTGAAGGTGGTTGTTATTCTATGGAGGATAAGGATTGGTGTAGTGAGACCTGAGCCCTGAGACATTGGACTAGGCTAGTTGTGGGCCCAGAGAGTCCCAAGCCCAGTGAAATCAGCTCCAGACCTGAAGATGCCCTGCTCACATGTGGCCCACAAGGGACTGTAGGTTGAACTGTTCACTCAGAGTGACCACTTCAGCTGGTCAGGGAGGGGTGTGAGGTGGTGTAGAGAGTACAATTAGGGTGTGAGTGGACAGGTTATGGGAGCAATGGGAAATCAGGGCAGGTTGAGGTCAGAAAGAAACAGGGGGAGTCCTGGCTCTTCCTGTATCATTTATGTCCTGTGATGTCTATTCCAATGTTTAACTTTTCACTTACTTGTGCTTCCTGGGCTTTGTAGGTGCTCAGTGGACATGTTACAGTGTGTGGACACAGTGCATCTGAGCCTTAGGACCTCAATCTTATTGCAATGAGGGCACAAACCTGTCTTGATGAGTCTGAATGCCCAATAAGGAACCTACATAACATGGGCTGTCCAGGTGTTCACAAGAAAACCGTATCTTCTTAGCTGAATTTGGCCCAAACATCAGTGGCTGACGAAGTACAAATCTGGAAGAAGAGTCCTATAGATGTAAACCACAGGAATCAGTGAATTTCTGGAATTTCCTTGTTGAAGGGTTGTGCATGCTTGTGGCTATTTTGTGTCCATGCTGCTTCCTGGTACACCCACATTTATCAGTTGCAGACTGGAAAGCTGGTTTTCTAAGCAAAGCAACTAGTTGTTGAAATGAGTTCCCTAGCACCCTTCGTGCTGCTCACTAGGGAGAATGAGGTTTGTCTGAGTCTCTGCAGAGTACAGTATGTGATGAGTGGCCTCCAGTCTGTGCCCTGAGATTGTATGTTCATACAATCAAAGGAAATGGTAGGGGTCAGAGGTTAGGACAAGGCCCAAGGCCTGGTTAACAGATCCTCCCTGAAACTGCGGGACTCTGGTTTTAAGCTATTCTTTTCTCTTTGGAGCATGGTTTTCTTACCTATAGATGTTGAGAAGGTGAGCCAGTGAGTCTCTTTGAGTTCCGTGTTGTGTTTAATCAAATGGCAGAACCAAGACCAGCCCCCAGAACATAGTACTGTGGTTGACTGTTGCATTCTTCTCATAGGATTCCTAACAATGTGACATCATCCACATGATTATGGTCAAAGACCCAAGTTCCAATCCAACTGATAATTATTTGTTACTAGCGTTGAGATTTGAGCAGCATTGCTCACTTCTGAATCTTACATTTATCTTTAAAAAGAAAGTAATATCTTTTTTATGGAATTGTTTGAAAATTAAAGTGAACTGATTAACACCCTTAGCCCCCCACTGAACATTCAACAAGTGGGTCATAGTTGACATTGTGGTTCATAGTCACTTCCTTCATCTGGGCCTTGGGGATCCTTTCTGGAAAACATGACTGGGTTGGAGCAGTGCTTCTGCAGTTCTGCTATCCCTGAGGCAGCACAGAGAGAGCATGCATTTTGAGGGTAGGGCTTGGGTTGTATCCTGAAACAACTTGCAGAAAGTTGAGCATTTCTTTATAATCCTGTATTTATTTGAGTTAAGTCACTATTCCAGAACAAGGTGACCTCAAATATCCCCCTCTGGGAATAGAGGTGGGTCTGGATAGTGTTAAAGATCCTTCCTAGCTAGGACATTCTAGGTTCTACTGTATGTGAGTCACTTCCACAAAGGACCTGAGGCAACACCTTACATTCTTATCACTGTGACAAAATATGCAGCTCTTATAACTTAAAGGAGAAAAAGTTCATGTTGGCTTACAACTTCTCAAGTTTCAGTCAATGATTAGCAGGCTCAAATGCAGAAACCACATGGTGGAAGGCTCTGCAGCAAAGCAAAGCAGCTCTTGTCATGGCAGCTAGGAACAGAGCAAAGGGAGGAGCTGGGGAGGGAGTTACAGTCTTCCAGGTCACACCAGAGTGACGTGCCTTTTCCCATCGAACCCCACCTTTCAGTAGCACACTTAACTCCTGAATACAATAGTGGAGGAATCCACCAATGAACACACTGCCCCTATGATCTAACCAAAAGTCTCATCTCTGAACACATGAGTATTTTGTGGGATACTCCAAAGTCAAACCACAAGAAGCATATAGCAAAGAATCCTGAAGGAACCTCAGAAAGTCTGGCCCCTTTTTGCCCAACCCTTTCCTCTAGTGAGAAAGGATAGGAGTGGGTAAGAGCACAGCCAGTAGAAGGAGAGAGAAGATTCAGCTCACTAGAGTGAGGAGTGCACAAGGCCAGAAGAGGAACATGGCTGTATCTGACCTATGCCCTGCAACAGTAAGCATAGCCAGCCTCAGTTAGCATCCCTACACTACTGTGGGTAGATTCTAGGAAGCACTGTACTATCACTTCTCATCCACACTGGAGGTTGTGGCAGAGAGTGCAGAAGATGAGCAGCATGTGGAATGTGGGCATTGTCACTCTGCCACAGCACCCGCCTGGCAGTTTGATGCAGCACTCAAGCCTGGAAGAAAGGGAGGAAGACACAAAGGTTTCTGGGTGGTGAGTGGAAAGACAGTGACCTCTAACTGTTGCGTGAGAATATCTCTGTGTGTGGAGAAGGACTGTCTACTGAGGATAGTGTCATATCAGCACAGATTTACCAGAGACTAACCACCACATATGCCTGGGTTCTCCCTCAAGCACAAGGGGTTGAGATGATGTCACCTGTTCATTTAGGATAGTTACCATATATGGGTCATTCCCTGGATGAGGGATTGACTACCTGAGTCAGTTTACACTCATCAGATATCATGATAATAAAATATAAAGGAACATCAACAAATATTGTAAATTTCCTGTTGGCACGTATTCTATACAAAGATTTAATCTGTGTTTATAAATTCTTTCTGAGATTACCAAACTGAACCAGAATTCAGAGTTCAAAAGGACTAAATTCCAGTTGTTAACTATATAGCTTGTATTAGTTTCATGTTATTCTAGTGAAATACCTAAGGTACACTAATTTTATAAGGACAGGACTGGACAAGAGGCTTACTGATTTCATAGTTCTGAAGGTTCAGGGTGCAAGATCTGACTGCCCTGTTGGTTTAGCCTCTGATGAAAGCCTGATGATGGATATTGTCACAGTGGTGGAAATAAGCATAATAGGAAGAAATTCATTTAAAAAAAAAAAAAAGCCAGAGAGTGACTGGAGGGCTGCACTTATAACAACTTATTCTTGGGCAAGCTTAGGGGCCCCACAAGTGCTGCCTTAATCCTTTGTTAGAGCACTCCCCAAGGCCCTAGTTGGCTGTGCTCTAGGCTCCATCTCTTAAAAATCCCACCACTTATCAGAATTTCCATGCTAGGGACCAAACCTCTAAAACATGAACACTTGGGAAATACACTCAAACCAGATCTAAGTCATAGCATAGTGTTAGGCAAGATACTTGGTCCATGAGTCTCAAATCAATAAAATAGGCAAAAAAATACCTCAAGAAGTTGTGAAGTTGAAATGAAGCCCATTTTTCCCCTAAAAGCTAACATTTTTTTCAGTTTGTTAGCATTGTTTGTCTCATAATGCATGAAGAAGTGTATGGAACATCTTTTTGACAAATGTGTTTAAACACTCATTTCAGATATTGTAGTGCAGTAAACACTTCCATTCACTGAGTGTGTTATGTTAACAGTATGAAGTGAGTTTAATTAGGAAAGATTATTATGAGTTGTTAAACAACTAGTTTAACCCCACCCTAGTTGTGGGGTTGAACCTGTGATGCTAGCTAATCCCTTTATCATTGAGTTACACCCCCAGCCTCTACATGTTAATTTTAAGTAACTCATTTGATAGCATTATCTATGACCATTGCTCTTCTCTGGGCCTTCCACAACCAAGTCTCAATCAACTTTACAGTTGTTTTTCAAAACAATTCTTGATACATCACTTCTCCAGGTGAATTTCCTTACTTTTATATCCATACACCCAGAACAGCTCTGTACTCAAGGGCTCACCCACTTAGATTGCTGTGACCTATTCTCTGTGCCTCACACATGTCAGTGGTCCTTGCCTGGTCTTTAAGGATACTTTGGCCCACTCATTCTCTGCCTTAGTTTCCTCATCTATAAAATAAAGGACTCCACTAAATGATTAAGTCTCTTTCTAATTCTGACATTAAGTAATCCAGGTACATTCCAGTGCAACAGGAAACCAGAATTTGGAAAGAAAAGAGCAATATGTATTGTCTAATGAATCACAAGTAACATCTATTTTTTGTTTATTTATTTAGTAATTTAGGTATGGCATCATTCTTCACAATAATGCCACATCTAAACATATTAGGTGAAATATATTCAGTCTTTATTATATCATATTGACTTATCATTTATAATAATATATAGGCTTGATAATGAGAATACATTCTAAGAAATGTGTCAGATAATTTGATCATGGTATCAACATCATAGTATAGACTTATACACCATGAGATAGTATATCCTACTATTGATTAAACTCTATGATATTGGTATATTAATCTGTTCCTCCTGCGCTTGTTATGGTTTAGATCTAGAATGCCCCCCAAAACTCTCATGTGCACAGAGATGGGTCTTTTAGAAATTGATCAGATGATGAAACTGCTATACTGATCAGTGGATTAATCTACAGTCTAAGTCAGTAGCTGAGTGTGCTATTAGGAGTTGGAGCCTGGTTACAAATTTGACTTGGGACATAACCTGGAAGGGTGTATCTCGCTCCCTGGCTCCTCCTTTCTCTGTCTGTGGGCCACCAGGTCACAAGCAGCTTTTCTCTGCCCAAATCCTTCCATTATACTGTTTTTGTCTTGATCACTGTCATCATGAGCTGAAACGTCTAAATCTGTGAGCCAAAGTAAATTTTTCCTTCTTTAAGCTGTGGTCATTGAGTATTATGTTTCAGGAATGTGACTAAGACAGATTTGTATAAGGAATAGAGTTGTTGCCATAACTGCACTTGATCATGTGTTTCAGAAGCCTTTGGCACTGTTTTGTGGGAGGACTATGGAAAAATTTGGAGGAACTGGCCAAAGAAGCTCTAAAATACCAAAGCCATGCTTAATGGCAGAATTAATCATAATTCAAATTTCAGAAGACTAGAAGGTAGATAGAAATGCAATCAGCGAAAGCCACTCTAAGGAATTTTCCGCTGAAGTCAAGGATCCCAGTGGCATTTGGCCAGATGGCCGTGTGTGTTATGCTTTGGCTGAAATTCTGCCTACATTTTCCCTGTATCTTGAGACTTTGAGAGACACTGAGATTAAGGGCAGTGGACTAGTCTGGTGGAGGAAAACTTAAGCCAGCCCAATGTTTAAGTTGTGGTTTGGATGCTTCTAGCTGCTTTCAGCCAGGTTTGCAGGGAGAATCAAGGGCAAATCCTCTCTGAAATGTTTGGAGTTTGTCCAGAAAGGAAGTACTTACAAAGCTGGGACAGAGAATAGTGTGGTTGCTGAAAATATCAGCATTGAAAGGAAGCCAAATACTTTAGATCAGGACAATGCCTTGAGGGAATCTCAGGAATCAGCAAAATTCCATCTTTTTCTGGCTTAAGGATATAAAAGAAAGGGTGAAGGTAAATTTTACTTTAAAAGGAGAACCCAGGATGCCCTGCTCCAGGAGGACCACCTAAGGACTTGGTTCCCTGAGGTTTCTTTCACAATGCTCAGCCATTCTGGCATTCAGAGCCCCTTACAGCTATGATCTAAGGGGATATGACTGCTGTCAAGCTGTTGACAAGCCCTGGCATCATTCTTGTGGTACTAATTTTCCAGGCATGTAGCATATAAGAGTTGTGGGGTCAAGGAGGCTTCTACACAAATTTTAGAAGAAGGTCTAGGAGACCAGACAGTGTGCCTTTGAAAAGGCAGCATGTGAAGCCTAAAATGCAGTGGAGACCCCAGGGAGGTGGAGAAGCCAGGAATGTGGGATATCTAAGGAAAGCTGCAGTCAGTGAGCAGAGCCAATCTGAGAGAGAGAGAGAGGGAGAGAGAGAGAGAGAGAGAGAGAGAGAGAGAGAGAGAGAGAGGCCATGAGGGTGGCAACCAGCAGGGCTGGCAAGGCTCTTTGGAGCTCACATCTTGTAACAACTTTTCCCATTATATTGGACATGGAACTACAGAATTTTAAAAAGTTCGCACTGCTGGATTTTGTCTTGCTTCAATTGTATTCATTTCTCTCCCTGTGCTCATTAAGGCAAACCTGTTAAAGCTTTCAATGATATCAAATAGCCAACTGAGCATTACATACCATAGGTTTGCCACCGCTGCCCTGTGCCATTGTAATTGGAAGGGTTCCCTTTCTGTTTCCTGGCTTCCAGAACATGAGCAGCCCTCATCTGCACTAGGCCCCTCCGCCATGCTGTTTTTGTGTTTGAGTCAGCCAACCATGGACTGTTGTTGTGGGCCAGTTTTCTCAGCAACAAGAAAGTAAGACATGTTATGATAAACAAACAAGAGGTTAAATCAAACATAAGAGAAAATGATGCAAGCAAGAGACATAGTAGTATCAGATGTGGTGGTACACACTTGTAATCTTGGCAACCTGGGGAGACTAAGCTAGCAGGGTTACAAGTATAGGACAGATGTGAGCAACTTACCAAGATCTTGCCTTGTAATAAAATAAAAAACAGTATGTATAGCTCAGTGGTAGAATCTTTGCCTAACATACACAATGTTTTAAGTTCCATCCCTAGTACTAAAAAAAGAAAGATTGAGAGAGACAAACACAAAGAAGGACAGTGAGAGAGATGGTAAATGAGATGTATGAGCTGTACTTTTAAAACATATGCAAGTAGAAGGAGCACACACTGATGTTAAGAACTATATACATAAGCCAGTAGTATAGTCCTTTCTCTCAAGTGCTGCACTTTATTTTAGGTGTGGTGCTTTCATATGACTGGCAGTGAAGTAGGTATATTTAAACTAGCAGCTCACAGAAACAGTCAGGCAGTGCACAGTGATGTAGTGGTGTAGTGGTCAATAAATGGTGTCAAATTGGGTAGATTCTGGAGTTCTAGACACCCTGGGCCTTGAGGACCCCACTCCTTGGGGCAAGGAGGGCCCTCTGGGGCAGGAAGAGCCCACCCTAGGGCAGGGAGAGCCCACTCCAGAGTGACTCAGATAAAAAAGGATATATAAAGGGGTTGAGGAAGTGTTTTGCTGTTTGGTGTTTTACTGTTTTGGAGGAAAAAGTACTTCAAATTACTAACTACTTTGCAGTCAGTTTAGACATCATCTCCTGGCTTTCACTGCAGACTCTTTGGCCTCTGGCTTAGATCCTTTAGTTTCTTATTACAGATTTTTCAGCTTTTTGTCACAGATTATTCAGCCTTCTGTCACAGACCCATCGGCAGACTGATAAGAGACTTATACAAAACACTGCAGTGAGCTTTCACTTTGAGACTAAATCCTTTAGTCTTCAGTATGCAGATGCCCTCTGCATGCTTTCTCATCTGACTCTGTGACTGATTGTCATAAGCCAATCTTGTAATTTCTTGTACATTTGCACATCTTGTGTTATACCTGTTCCTTGTATTATATGTGTTCCTCCAGATATGTACACAAGATACTTATAAAGTTAGGCACAATTATATGCATATCTCTGGAGACTGGTTTAAAGAAATATGTCTAGTTTCCAAATTGACAAGGGGTGGATTGTAGTGGTTGATACATTGTGTCAACTTGGCCAGATCACCTGCTGTTCTACATCCTCAGCCATGGGGGCCCTGCCTCAGGGGGTGGAAAGGGCCTGCCCTAGGGTCTGGAGGGGCTGGCCCTAGGGCAGGGAAGGCCTGCGCCAGAGTGACTCTGCAACAAAAGGATATATAAAGGGATTGAGGAAGGATTAATGTTCCATTTCCTTGGACTAACTTCAGTCTTCTCTGTCAGCTAAGACATCATCTCCTGGCTTCCACCACAGACTCTTTGACTTCTGGCTTGGATCCTTCAGCTTTCTGTCACATAATCTTCAGCCTTCCATCGCAGACCCATTGGCTGACTGATAGAGACTTACACAAGACACTGAAGTGAGCTTTGACTTTGAGACTAAATCCTTTAGTCTCGGGTGTACAAACACCCTCTACACACCTCCTCATCTGACTGCAACTGACCGTCGTAAGCTAATCTTTAATTTCTTGTACATTTGTACATCTTGTATTATATCTGTTCTTTGTATTATATCTATTCCTCTAGTAAAACCCTGACTAGTATAATTGGGTACAGCATCACTAGCTGTTAGGAATGTTTCAGCTTCATTATAACCTTACTGTTATTGGATAGACATCCCTTTCTTGACCAAAATATAATAATGTGCCACAGGACTATAGTTCCCATTTGTTGAGTGTTTGCTATGTGATAGACATTGTTAGAAATGACTTTATATGTTACAGCATGTATGTAATACTTTACATATATTAGGAACTTTGAGTATGACCTTTGAATTAGATACTTGAAGTTGTCTCTAATCACACATCCTGCAAGATATATTTACCATTAAGGAAATAGAGATTTACAAAGATTAAACAAGTCACCAATGTCATCCATCAGAGTGCCAGAGATGTAGTTCATCTCTAAGCACATGTGACAACAGAGTCTGTGGTGTGCTCATTCTAGCAAAGTCCACTACCTTGCGGTTACCAACTAACTTACTTTTTAGTTGTAGCCTTATTCTTATTGTTCTCTGGGCCTAGTGGTGACTCTAGCTGTGGTTATCATTTAGTTCTGACTCTACACTGGGTAAAATGTGGTCTTTCTTCTCTGTCTGTAGCATAATCAGCCAACTTGAAGATTGTGGCAGGGGGAAACCACTTGGTGTTAACACCCTTCTGTCGTTCGGCTTCACAATGTTAACAGGGTCCCTGGACTTACTAGCCCCCCACTTTTTGAGTCCCAGACTCATCTAAGATTCCTGTCTCACAGTGACTCCAATTATTAAGTTCTGGCAGAATAGGAAGAGGAGTTGTGTAGGAATTCATCTTGATCTAATTATAGTCATTTTGTACATAACCACTGTTTTGCCTACAGGTGATCCTATCAAGCATATTAAACAGTGCATAGGATAAACAATGCCATTAAGTGAATTAACATGTGTTTAGTGCCATGATTGTTTCCTAACTGACAAAATGAACATGTTAATAGCTTTTGAGAAAGGCCTGGTATACTCAGTACATTCTGGTGGCTGAGGCATATGTGTGAACTATAGAGAGCTCTTCCTGGTCCTTAGTCTGAGAAGGTTATATTTATAATCCCATAAGTAAATTAACTTGATGAATCCCATCAAGTTAATTCTCATCCACCATAACCTAGTGAAACCCATGGTAAGAATAAAAACATCAAGACATATTTGTAATTTTGGGGAGCCAAGGGGCTCAATGATGATGGCTAGCTGAACCAAAGGTCTCTGTCCAAGGCAAAACCCAGGTTTGTTTTGTTGTTGTTGTTTTTTCTTTCTTTTTTTAATTTTAGGGATGGATCTACAGGGTGTTCAGGATCTCACTACTAGGTCGGACTCATAGTGATCCACTTGTTTACAGCCTCCCAAGAGCTAGGATTACAGGTACATGCCACCACACCCAGTCTCAGTTGCCATCTCAGTGCATCCTGAGGCAGGGCTGGCACAGCAGGCCTGGGGATCGAGACCTCGAATCCAGTGTCTGCTTGCAGGTGCTTTAATCTGCTGAACTATTTGGCCAGCCCCTAAAACCCAGTTTTTATTCATTTGTGAAGAAAGAAGTAGTTTGAGGAAAAGTGACTATGTGGATGACAGGAAGTAGGTGAGTTTCATGAGCTGGGCAAAATGTAGTAGTAATATCTAATATTTTGGGGTCAGTTTCAGTTTCAGCTTCATATCAGTTTCAGTTCTGATATGTAATCTTTCAAGTCCCAAGAAGTCATAACCTCTACCTTGAGGCTTAATCCCAGCCTACAGTGTGGAGCATTGGCTTTTCATCCTGTCTTATGCTGGCTCACACAAGAGAGCAGTGGGTAGAGGATGTGTTTCTGGGGAAAAACATTTGCCATCTTCAAAAAGACTATCACTATCAGGGGCCAGGGAGATATCTGAGTAGAGTAAGTGCTCTCCTGGCAAGAGTAGGGTCCTGAGTTCAATCCCCTAATACCACAAAAATAAACAAACAAACAAATAAATAAAAACTTACTTTAAAAAAAAAGAGACTACCACCAGAACCTAGGCTAGACTGATATATGCATTGCTTAAAGCCAATTAAAGGGATAAGGAGAAGCCCTAGCTAGCTCTGTACCTATCAATACATGGAAATAGGGTCAGGCTAAGCAAAAATGGAGGCAATTGCACCTCTTTCAAGGAGAGTCACCCAGATGGTCCTCCACAGTGAACCCCTTCCTCATGCCTTAGAGTTGTGGGAATATGGGGGTCCTCTGTCTTGCCGTCACCCAAGACACACTTCCACCCAAAATCCATAACTGCAATATGGGGTTCATCTATCTTTCATTTCTTTGGTCTCTCAGCACTTTCTGCCTTTAGCAGCCAGTTCTCAGGCAGTAGGGTTACTAACTCCCCTGTGCTCTTCTACCCTCTGGTGCTCATTCCTGATTTCCCCCTTTTTGGTCTAGACTTCTACATATTCTGAGCTTATGACAGAAATATTAAAAGATTAAGAATGACATTAACAGCAGCAGCTCTATGGATGGAAGTTCTCTGCCAGGGACTAATCTGCGGCTAATCTTAATGCCTGTTGTAGGTCCTCATCACAGCATTGCAGGTGGGGAGGTGTTAATAGTAGCCTCATTTTGCAGAGAAGCCAACTAAAGCTTTTCAGAGATTGTCACTCGCCTCTGGTCACACAGGTGAACAGGGGAAACAACAGCCCTTTGTCCCTCCTTTGGGTCTGGAGATATGGAAGCCACAGGAACCAGCCCTCCTCTCCAAGTCTGTATCCTGGGCTTCCAAGATGGAGAAGGAGTGACCACCCCTCCTCATGTGCCTTGTTAGTCTCTGGCCTACTGAGAATGGAGGTTCCAGGTAGAGAGGAGGTATGGTATTTGAGAAGGGAGTACTGTGGTAGGGCCTCAAGAATTCTGCTTGATACTACCAACTTACTTCTGTAGGATAATACATGCTGTTAAAAGGTACATATTTTAGGATTGTTGTTGCTGTGTCCATTTTGCTAATTCAGTTACAATCTGGATTTTGTTTCTGTTTCTGGTTTTGGTTTCTTTGGTATGTGTCTGTTACAGCAGAGAGCTTCTCTTGGCCTCTTCTCATTACGTCCCAAATAAAGCCAAGTCCCAGTAGGCAGGTAGGCAGGCAGGGTCTCACCCATTTTCATTGTGAGCATATGGGTAAGTATGTTTGATTTGATCAGTGTGTGTGTATGTGTGTGTGTGTGTTTCCCTTTTAAGTCAATTTAAAAATAACTGCCAAAGACATGGCATTTAGCCTTGTGCTGTCAAGCAGACATAGCCTTCCCGCCCATAGTGTGCTGCTCTGCTGATGTGGCCTGGCTAGCGTGGGCAGCTCCCAGCTCCTCTTTTCATATGTTTTCCAACACATGAAAGGAAGCTGTGGGGTGGGACAGACTGCCTGGTGGCTGAGGGAAGAATTTAGTTGTGGGTGACAAGACAAGCATGGGCTGGCTTTGCATACTTTCACTTGGGCTCCAGATGCTGACTCCAAGTTGCTCAGGGATGCTGCCAGGAAACCCAGAGAATATATTCTGGGCAGGGTATAATTTTGCCTACTCTGTAGACAGAAAAACTGAGAAGCCCAGAGTAGAAAGGATGAATAGGTTCAGGCTTAGCACTAGGGCAGGCACTCTATATCTAAAGCCACATAACAATGGGATGCCTCCCTGGCATCTCCCAATACCAGATGCCAAAAGGAAGGTAGATTTGTTATCCTTGTGACATCCATCTCCTCCTTTCCTTAGATCTCTTAACATTCATGAGATTTTCTATGCAACAAAATTAAATAGTGTCATAGTTGGAAGTGGTGGTGGCTGCCCATTCGAAACAAAAAGATTAAAGCCACCCTGCTTCTGTAGGTGGTGATAAGACAACAACATACCTTTTGATGTAAGGCCCAGTTGTTCTTCTTAATGAGTCCAATTCATCAGGCCTAAAAGACATATAAGCCTGCTTATCACCATCCATCTAAAGCAAAAGGCCTTCCATAATCCAGAAAAAAATGAACTTGTCAAAGTGCAACTGTAAACCTAATTTTAAGCACAATACAGGTGCTCCTTAGCAGATCCATGAGATGCAAAATACCCAGGAAAAGACATTCTTCACATGATCACTTTCGCTGCCGAGACCCTTTCTTCATATCCTCAACCCTAATAAAACTAGTTTCTCACCTTTACAGCATAATTTCTTATCATGGAATTTTCTCACCTGCTGTCCCATGAACTCTGTCCTTTTCTCCATCCCTTATCTATTCTTTTTATTTCCTGCCATCTCACATGGCAGAAGTGATTTTTTGTATTTCTTGACTCCACCTTATCTGTTCATGCAAACTGTATGTATTTACTGAGAACTTACTATGTGCCAATCAGTATTCTGGGCATTGGGGAAACAGTCACAAGTGAGATACAGAAGACCTAAAGCCTAGTGTAGCCCAAGTTGTACTCAGGGATACAGATGTGCATCGGATAAACACCTGCCCACATGGCTGCTGCTGTGATATGCAGAATGAAGACTCCTAAAGGAGGCAGTGAGTATATGCAGCCTCCTCTCAGTGGGCCAGAAGTTCCAGACAGCTGTTTTGAATTTGGACTCTTTTTTTTTGTGTGTGAATCTAGGTACAGGATTTAAATTTTCCCTCATAGTTTCTGGTCCATTTTGCTGATTTTTCAGGGTTATGTGTAACACCAGGACTTCAGCTGTTCCTAGATGCTCACTGTAACTTGAGGTTTCACAAGATAGTTTCCATATTTTTGTTCAAATCATTTCTGGTTCTCTTCAATTCAAAATGACTTTCCAGGGCTGGAGAGATAGCTCAGTGGCATAAGCATCTGACTGGCAAGTGCAAGGTCATGAGTTAGATCCCCAGTAACAGAAAAATAAAAAAATAAACCTATCAAAATAATTTTCTAGTCATGTTGCGCACAACCAGAAATTCTACCTGTGCTCACCAGGGCTAAATAGCAGTGCTTCTTTGGTTTCTTCCTTTGTTAGCCATAAACTGCTGGGATGTCTCCATGAGCAAGGCCTCAGAGGGCTGGGGATGCATTTATTTATTTATTTATTATTTTTGGCGGGACAGGAGTTTGAACTCACAACCTTGCACTTGCCAGGCAGGTACTTGTGCCACAGAATTATCTCCCCAGCCCCTTGGTTGAGCATTTAGTCTGGGCCAAGACTTAACTAACTTCAAACTAATTAACTAACTCACTTAACTAATTTCATCAATATCTGCCTCAGGCTGCACATCTCTTTATCTCTGGAAGAAAAAAATGAAGTTCACCCTCTTCCTCATTTGTCACCTGTATTAGTTACTTTTGTGTTGTTGCTGAGACAAATACCCAGCACCTAACGTGAAAAGGAGAAAGGTTTATTTAGCTCATAGCTTGTGTAAGTTTCAGCCCATAATTGGCTGACTCTGACAGGGTGGCAGATGACAGAGGCTGAAACAAAACAGAAAAGGCACCAAATGAGAACAGAAGAGGGAAACAAGCTTCTTTCTGCCTTTTTTATCTTACCTATTTACTGGGATTACAGATGTGCCAACCCAGTCTAATTTAACTGCTCCAGCAATCACATAGCCTTAATCCCAGCACTGCACTAGAATCAGTCACAAACTATAGATCCAGCTGGCTCTGGAAAAGCTTGCTCCCATGACTGCACGAGGCACACAAACCATAACAACGCTAGAGCTGTGCACCCCTTAATCATAAAACTGTGTTTCCCTTTCTACTCCCACATTTTTATTTTATTTTATTTATTTATTTATTTTTGTCTTGTTTCAGAACTTTTGTTTGTTTATTTATTTATTTTTATGGCCGGCTCAGCCCACCCGAGGGCAGGGCTGGCGCAGCATGTGGTGGCGGGGATTGAACTGTGGTCCCTGCAGCTGCCTAAGCTTTCCTAAGCAGGCACTTTAAAAAGTGCTGGGTGCAATGGGCATGTGTCTATAACTTTAGCCACTTGCAGGAGGATCTGGAGTTCAGGCCAACCTGGACAACTTAGTCAGAGCTTGTCTCTAAATTTAATTCAAATGTTAAACATGAAGAACGAATGAGAGTGGATAGTAACAGACAAAGTTGAGAGATTGGCAATAGCAGGCTTCTTAGAGAATTCCCTGGCAACTCTTGGGAGTCCCTGAGACTGTTTCACAACCCAGCTAGTCCCTGAATTACCCAGGTGGGACTCAAACTTGTGATCTTCCTACTTCAAGCTTCCTGAGCACAGGCTCATGCTATGCTTTTTCACTTTTATTATCTAACTGTACTGTGGTATTTTCCAACAGGTGCAGACACTGTGATATTCCAGTAAACTACCTACAGATGCAGATATGATACTCCAGCTACTTTCCAATAGCCAGGGTGGGGTGTGTAGGTCAGGAAAGGCATCTTCATATCATGAATAAGGCTCTGGGTTCGGCACCCAAAACATTAAAAAGTTGCAAAACTGAACAATTGTTCTTACTAGATTTGTTTTAGAAAATATATTTTTCTTTTAAAAATATTTATGTTGCTAGGCATGTTGATGTAAGCTTATAACCTTAGCTATCTGGAAGTCTGAGACAGGAGGGTCATTTGAGCCCAAAAGTTTGAGAACAGCTTGGACAACATAGTAAGACCCTGTCTCAAAATGAAAAACTATGTTAACATATAGGCTTATTATTGACATTTGTAAAAGAATTAATAGTTCACTTTCTTTCTAATATACTAATTTGTTTTTTATTTTATTTTTTATTAGTGCATATCTGTAATACATAATGATTCCATTCCTCATTGGAAATTAGTTTGTGTACATACACATATCATCTTTTTTTTCATCTGTATCCCTTTTATTCCTTCTAACCTCTGACCATCTCTGGCTCCCCTTCCCATATGCAAAAGGTCTATCCTCCTATTTTCTTTTGTTTTTATTTATATTTGTGTTTCTCATATAAGAAAAACCATGACATATTTAAGCTTGTGTGTCTGACTTGTTTCATTTAATATTATGATCTCAAGATACATCCATTTTTGTACAAATAATTCAAGCTTATATATATGTACGTATATGTATATACATATGTATATTGTTTTGTTTTTGTTTTTTTGTAGAGTAGTACACAGTTGTAATGCTCTAATTTGTAATACACTTTTTCAGGGGAAGTACTAGGGATCAAACCCAGGGTTTTCACACTGAGCTACATCTCTAGCCCTTTTTTGTTTGTTTGTACATATGTACATACATATGTATGTATGTATGTATGTATGTATGTATTCATTTATTTTTGTGCATTTAAGACGGGATACAGGGTCTACAGGGTCTCACTATGTAGCTCGGACTCATAGTGATTCTCCTGTTTTCAGCCTCCCAGAGTGCTGGGATTACAGGCACTCACCACCATGCCCAGTTTCAATCACCCTGTCAGTGTGCCCCAGCGGTGTGGCCAGCACAGCACTGAAGGGATTGAACCCTGGCCACTGTGTTCTGCAGAAGGAGGCACTTTAGTCCTCTGAGCTATCAGGCTGGCCCTAGTTTTTATTTTGAAACAAGCACTCACTATACCACAAAGTTTCTCAGGCTAGGCTCAAACTTATGGTCCTCTTGCCTTAAACCCAGAGTGCTAAGATTACAGATGTGTGCCACCATGTCTGGTTTAATATACTGAACTTCGTTAGCAACAACTCAAAAAAAAAAAGCTTTGGGGGGTCCTTAATAACTTTGAGTGGTATAAAGAAGTTCTGACACCAAAGATGTTTTGAAAACTACTAAGATACAGGATTTGACATCCCCAAAGAGAATAGCAATTTCTCAAGAACCCAACATTCAAGTGAGCTTAAGTTTACATCATCCCTGACTTAGATGTCCACAGTCTGTCCCAAGTGTGAGCTGCACAGGAGAATTTCTTTTGGAACGTGGCTGTCTGGCTTGGGCGTCTCCTGTATCACACTGTAGTGCCCTGTGGCAGTGAGCTCTGGGAGGGCTCCTGCCTGCCACTCTCCAGTGTTCACAGTCTATGTGAACCTGGCTCAGGTCTCAGTCTGGTTCCTTCACAGAATCGTAGCACTCCTGTTCCCACTCCATCCTTCTCTCCAGCTTGCCTCCTAACTGGGGATCATAAACAAGGCTTCTTTAGCCTAAGGAAGAAAGGGCTGGGGCTGGGAAGGCAAATATCTCATGAGCACTGGGTGGTAATCCCCAGCCAAATGTACCAACGGGTTGGAAAGCGGTTCCAAGCCAGATGTGGAGTTGGGGGAGTACCCAGCCCACGCAAGGACTCAGTTCTGTGCTTGACAGGGTCTCCCCTCTGCTCAGTACTCAGATTGGATTGTGTGGCTCTGAACATGTGAAAACCTGTAAACTTTCATATCCCGAGGACTCCACTGAGAGTCGCTGCAGTGGCTGCCAGAGGTTTCAAAGGTCACCCCAGCTGGACGGATTAGAACAACAGACCTCTCAGTGAAGTTGGCTGCCTGGCAGAAGGCAAGTTGCAACATCTGTGAGCAGAGTTAGAACAAAGCCCCTTAGCTTTTCAGTCTAGCCCTGGACTCTGTAGCTCCTGCTCTCCTTTCTCACCAGACCTTGGACCGGAATCTCAGCAGAACAGTGGTGAAGCACAGCTGCCTCGAATCCTGCCTTATGTGACAGCTTCTGGGAAGAGGCCTCTGTAAGGTGTGTGGTTTGCAGCCTGTTGACCTGTCCTGCTGTGTTCTCAAGGGTGGGTTGTGGCAAGTCAGCCTGGTATGGCCAGAGGAGCACCTCCCAGTGGAATTAGGAGTGATTAGAGCATTTGTCAAGATCTGAGTGAAAACTGAGGGGAGGATTAAGGAGGATAGTGAGCTGTCAGTGCCCAGGGCATTTGCACACAGGTGATTCAGCTGCCTCTGGTGTGTGCTGAGACCAAGGCTAGTTCTTTGCAGACCTCCAAGCCCACTCAGGAGGCCTTCTCTGCAGAAAGTTTTGTTACTTCCAGGAAGCCCTGCATATCCATGCAGGAAGTTTAGGAATAGGTCATTCAAAGTGTGTGTACTCTGAATATAGGAGACTCTGCTTTGTAACTTGATCCCTGATTTTCAGCCACTTCGTTTTTTTGCAGTCTCTTGGCTACAGTTAAAAGTGTTCCTTTCTGGGATCAAGAGACAATTTTAAATGCTTTTGATCAAATTAAGGTCCAATTAACTTGGTAATGCTTTGAGTGATTAATAATCATGTTACTTATGAAAAACTCCATTTGGAGATACTTTTTCCCCAACATCTGTGGCAGAGGGGACTTTCAACTCTTGAGCCACTGCTCTTTTGAGCCCCTTCCCTTGTGTTTTCCTCCTCTGCCTCTGTCCTTTGATCTACATTTAGCTCATATTGAATGCAACCCTGTGGGTGGCTGTGTCTGATTTTAGCCAATGAGCACTGCTGTGCTGAGAGCAAAAATACTGTATTGCAGACATCACCTAGTCCCTCTGGTTTTCTCCTCCAGAATGGTGGCCACAAGGCATAAGGAAAGGAGTGAGGAGTAAAGATGCTTTGACTTCATTTATTTTAAGGATTGAACCTAGGGCCTTATGTATGCTAGACAAGCACTCTATCACTGAGCTACATCCCAGTCCTGGCTTGATTTATTTTATTACTCACATTTTTCCAAGTATGTCAGTGGCCATTAGTTGGCAACATGGCAGGATTCTGTTTGCACTGATGATGGGAGTGGGCAGAGTAATAGTCTGAGAGTAAATGGATTTGAGGGGGACTGGCCAGCTGGAGACTGGGCTTTGGTTCGGTATGCACAGTGGCTGAGTAACCCTCCCTGCCAGAGCACCTCAGTAGGGCATAGAGTTTTCCTTGCTATACTGACTGTCTTGCCCTTTTTCTTCCTGAAGCCAGACCCTTCTTAGAGATGTATGGCACCTGTTTCTATGTTCTTGAAGCCAAGGGAGTACCTGGGGGTTGGGGTATGCTGGGAATCAAACTCAAGACCCCACACTTGCTGGACAGATGCTGTGCTGCTGATCTATATCCCCGACTCAAGGTCGACTCCCAACTTTAGATGGGAGCCCAGAGCCTTCAGGAGATTTGGATGTACCTCAGCAGATCCTGAATCATTATAGAGGCCCCTGGCCCTAATCTTACATCTCTAGGTTTTAGCTCGCGTAGAATCAGGAAGTCTGTATTCCAAAGCAGACCTGATAGGAGATAAGGGCAGTTTGTTCTGTGCCACCCTTTTCTGGCAGGTGTTTGCCTGTGGCATCTCTTATTACTGGAGATAGTCAGAAAAGCCTCATTTTGAACCTTGGGAGCCTCCAGGAAGCTACCAGAATATGACTTTGCTATCAGATCTTGGTTGTAGTCCCACTTCTCAGCTAAGTGGCCTTGGGAAAACCTAGTTGGTTTTATGAGCCTCCTTGGCTTCATTGGAAGAAGAGCAGTAATCAGAACTGCTTGCAAGACTGTGGGGATTGAGCAAGACTGGTGCGTGGCATGACATTGGCCGCATGCTCTGTGGCCAGTGTGGGCCTCAGGCCTCCTCCTGTCCTTCTCCTGAACTCTGCTATCTACCTTCTGTGCAAATGCCTTGCCTGAAGATAACCAGGTGGTCTTCACTTCTTGCTCTCCTTGGTGACAGAGTCTGGATCTTTAGGATGGGTCCCCGGCAGCTCCCACTGACTGAATGCCTTTTATGCTGTGCTGTGGTCATATGTACAATACAGATGAATCTTCACTTCCTCCCTGTGAGGTGGTAGTATTCCCACTGACAGAAGACAAATTCCAAGAGAATGGAAATACAGTACCTGGCCTGGCAATGTCTCTGGAAGTCTGAGCCTCATTTTTTCTGCTCTGCCTCCTCCACAGGAGGAGGCTGGTCTTGGATGTTCCTCATGTATCTGTTGTTTCACCTCAGAGTCAGTGGAGGAGACAGAAGGAGGAGTATTACCTCTGGATTATGGTCCGAGGTAGCTATGCTATAGAATATAAGAATTCCATTCCTTTCTTACTCTAATTTACTACATCCACCATACATCATACCACACAAATACAAACACACATAATACTCACCTGCATACATATAATTCACTGCTCTGTATCTCACACCCAGTTTGGCCCAGTTAGATGCTCAGTAATGCTGAGGTTTAAATGAATGAATATTGTGCTGATTCTTGCCATAATAAATATATGAGAAGATATACCTGTACTCCCATGTTTACTGCAACATTTTGCACAATAATAGAGAATTGTGGTATAGAATCAATTATGATGTCCCTCAGTGAATGATGGGGAAAGAAAGTATAGTACATAGTACTACAAGATTATTCACCCAGAAAAATGATGAAATCCTGTCAGTTTTTACAAAATTAGAATTGAAAGACATCATGTTCAGTGAAGTAAGTCAGACACAGAAAGGTAAGCACCACATGTTATCACTCGTGGAATATAACAGTTTGTAGAGAAGGATCGTAAAATAGAATAAGTGGGGCCAGCCAGATAGTGCAGCAGACTAAGCAGATGCAGGGACCAGGACTTGATGCCAGGCATGCCGTGCAGGCCCCACCCCTGAGATTTTTTGAGACTGCAATTAAGACTGGGCACGGTGACGTGTGCTCCTATGATCCCAGTGCTTGGGAGGCTGAAAACAGGAAGATCATTGTGAGTTCAATCTGTGTAGTGAGACCCTGTAGACCTTGTACTAAATACATTGAAAGAAAGAAGAAAGAAAGAAAGAAAGAAAGAAAGAAAGAAAGAAAGAAAGAAAGAAAGAAAGAAAGAAAGGAAGAATAATATAACTATAGAGGAGAAAAAATAGTGGCAAAAGACATAGAGGGAGGCTGGGTCATCATAACAGTTTTGGTCAGTTTTCTGCTGCTGTGTCAAAACACCTAAAAATGCCAGCTAGTAAAAGAAAAGGTTTTGGCTCATAGTTGTAGAGACCATGGCCCATAATCACTGACCCCTATATGAGGCAGTGTGTCATAGTAGGGAGTGTGTGCTGGGGGTGGCTGCATACCTCATGGCAGCTGAGAACTGAGCCGTGAGAGAAGCGGGGCCAGAGTCCCAAGGTCTTCTTTAGGGCACACCCCCAATGACCTCACTTCTTTGCATTAGGTCCCACCTCCTAAAGGTTGCACCACCCACAATAGGCCTCACAAGCTGGCAGCCAATCCTTTAACATATGTGCCCTTGGGCAGCATTCCAGGTGCAAACTTCAGCAGGTACCAAGATATATAGTTAGATGGCAGGACAGGGTAATAACAGATTGCAGAAACTTATTATATATTTTATAAAAACCTAAAAAAGAGGAGTTAGAAGTTCCCAACATAAAGAAATGATACATGTTTAATACAATAAAAAAGCTAATTACTATGATTTGATTATTACATAAGTTTTTAATTATCATTTTGCTCACTAAAAATATATGACTATTTTGAAATGGTTCTACCAACATATGCAAATCCCAGTAATATAAGTATGAAAAAAAATGTTGAATCTAAGTGATGTATGTCTCATCATTCTTTCCTCTTATATTTTATATGTTTGAAAATTTCCACAATACCATGTTCATTAACCTTTCTATATTGTTACACTCATGTTATTATTTTCGTTGTAAAAATATACTCATACAATTAACTCTCTGGAATTCTGCTAAATATAGCCAATTCTTTTCCTGGGTATTTAACCACCTTTTATTTATTTTTATTATTTATTTATTTATTTAGTTTGTTAGTTAGTTTTTGGTCTTTTTGAGACAGGGTCTTGTTATGCAGTTCAGGCTGGCCTTGAGCTCACTTTTGTAGCCCAGGCTGTTCTAGAACTCGCACCAATCCTCCTGCCTCAGCCTCCCGAGTGCTGAGATTACAGGAGTGCGCCACCATGCCCGGCAAAACTGCCATTATTTATTTATTTATTTATTTATTTATTTATTTATTTTGGTGGGACCAGGGTTCAAACTCACAACCTTACACTTGCCAGGCAGGCACTTGTGCCATAGAGCTATCTCCTCAGGCTTTAACCACATTTTAAAAATACATCTAGTATCTGCATTAAATAATGCAATCAGTGTTCTTATATGTAAATTTGAAACTGCATCGCTTGTTCTTTCCTAATAATGTATTTCTAAACATAAGATTATTAAGAAAAGACATGGTTTTTTCAGGATCTCTTTTTTTCTCCAAATTGCTTTCTAAAAAGCACAAGAATTGATATCTCCCCTAGGCAGATATGTGAATGCTCATCTCACCATGGTCTCACCTGCATTATGTATGCCAGCAATGGCAAACCTTTTAGACTTTCAGTGATACAAATAGCTGACTGCTGGAGGTTCAGCACCACTGACAGTATGCTATCTTTCCTTTCTAAATGTCAGTTTGATTAGCTTAAAAGTAATAACTTGTTCCCAATTTATCATCTTGGATTATTGCTTAGGCTTTTCATTTGTTCACCCACAGTTTGGCTTTTTTTTTCTTTATGTATTTGGTACAGGGTCTCACTACACAGCTCAGACTTATAGTGATCTGCCTGTTTTTTAGCTTCACCAGCACTGGGATTACAGGCTTGTGCTACCCACCCAGTCTTGCACACCCATAATTTGTGCTTGGTGGTCTGTCATATCCTCTGTCTATTTGTCTGCTGGGGTGATTTCTTCTTATCTGTGTTCTAATTGTTCATATTCCTTGCAAACATTTATCACAGATTATTATCCATCATTTAATATTGCTGAAAGTGTATTTGGATTTAAAGAAAATCTTAATATTACATGTGAAGCTTGACATGCATGTAAATTGAACAGTTCTTTGCTGTTCCCCTTTTTATGTTGGCTTCAGATCCTCTTCCTACCAGTTAACACTAAATGCTGTGACAAGCAAGAGGGTCTGCAGGGAGGAACAGGAGCTCAGGTGCCACACACCTGGGCTCAGATGCCAGGTTTGTCCCCTACTAAATATATAACCTTTGGCAGATTTCTTAGGCTCACTGGCCACAGCCTGCTAGTCATTGAAATGGGAATAATAAAATTATCTGTTTCATGGTGTTATTGTAGGAACAAATATACTTAGTACAGTTCCTGATGTATAGAAAATGCTATGTAAGTATTTGCTTTTATTATTGCTTACTGCACTGAGCTGGAGGAGTCCAATCAATTGGAAAGGAATTTTGTTTGCAAAACTAATTCCTTATCACTGAAAGAGAAAACTAAGCTTGTCAAACCTATTACCAAGCTGGTCACCCTGTTCTTGTAACTTGTACTTCAAAAGACAGTCTCATTTTATTTTTGTTAGTTATTAATTTTAAACAAGCTACTTATATGCCCAGGGTACCAGTGTTCATTTGAGTCACTTTGCCTCATCCGTAGCATGAAACTTAAGTGTATGGCTAAATAACCAAGGAAATGCACAACTTTCCTTTGCACAGAAAAGCAAAAGCTAAAAATCTGGCATTTCTCTCATTAGCAGATTTGTGTCCTGATCCATGTGCCAGGCCTCAGGGATTTTGCAATAAGTTGTAGTCCCCATCTGGAGCTGTCTCAGTCTGCTAAGGCCCTACCTGAGCTTGGGGCCTGGAACAGGCATAGTTAGGTGGTGTCAGTAGTGACTGGCATGTGATGACCAAGCTTTCCTCAACTGCAGCCTGTTTTCTGACCCTATCCTCTAGCTTTTGGGCCTTGCCACCCCACCATCATTACCATCTTTATTTAGGAGAGCCAAAGTGATTTCTTTTGTTCATAACAAACCACTCAGGTCCTGGTAGTTGAATCCAGGGCCTTCACATTGAGTTATCTCTGTCTCTGTCTCTGTCTCTGTCTCTGTGTCTCTCTGTCTCTCTGTCTCTCTCTATTTCCCCTTCTGTCTCTGTCTCTGTCTCTCTCTCTCTCTCTCTCTCTCTTCCCTGAGATAGTGTTTTACCAGGTTGCTAAGGTGCCTAGATTAAGCCCCAACTTTCAGTCCTCCTGCCTCAGTCTCCTGGAGTGCTGAGATACACCACAGTACTCAGCTATAATTCCACTTTTAAAGGAAATCATTAGGAATTCAGAAATAGATCTTGTCACAAAAAGGCTCATGCAGAGTTTCTTCTTATAAAACATTTAGAAATTGTCCAAGTGACCAACAGTAGGGAGCTAATCATATAATATATGCTGGGATACTTTGAATCCAATTTCTTAAAAGAAGCTTTAAGAAAAATTGTGAGAGGAAAAAAAGAAAAAAATCCTTCTCAAGAAAAATTGTGAGAAAAAATATTTTTCTGTATTTTTTTCTCTCTACCAGGTAAAATGCATATTTTCCTACATTCATTTTATTTTATTTTTTATTATTTTTTAAATATTTAAAACTCAGGTCCTTGAATTTGACAGGCAAACACTTATTCTACTGAGTTATCTCCCCAGCCCCAATATTTTCTTACATTCATGAAAATAAAGTTACATCATAGAATTTAGAAGATTTCCTTTGTTTCTCCTTTGGTCTGCTTGGTGTGGCTCAAAATCCTTCTGGGATTTGGTAAACCAGGTTTCAATCCCAGGTCAGCTGTGGAAAGGATCATCCTTTTCACCTACCTAAATTCAGCTTACTCATTTGCAAAATATTAATTAGACCTTGGATTATTATAGCTAAATAGTGGATGAGATCTTTTGTACAATAGGGGCTCTATATAGGTCCTGAGAGTTAACAATAATGTGCATTTCAGCATAGGTAAAGAAATGGCTTTTGAGTTTTATCACCACAAAGAAATGATAAATGCTTAAAATGATGCACATGCTAACTACCATGATTTAATTATAATATAATGTATATGTGTCCCAAAGAATCACACTGTACCCTAGAAATATATGCAATTATTATGTCAGTCAAAAATGAATAAAGTAAGCTAGGTGAGATGACTCACCAGTAATCCCAGGAAAGCTGAGACTGAAGGATTGCTGGGAATTCAAGGCCAGCCTGGGATACATAATGAGTTCAAGGCCAGCCTGAACTACATAGCAAGACCTTGTCTCAAGACACCACCAACAAAAAAATCAATAAAGTAATAAAAGACAAATATGATAATGTATCATCTTCCTTGTGGTGCTGGGCACAGAGTGTTCAATAAATGGTAGTTTATTATTTTTATACAACTGTATTTTCTAGTGTTTACCATGTAATGTATATAAACTTGAGAATAACTGAATATTTCAAGAGTCAAATATTGCTGCAATGGGTAGCTATGAATTCTAGTTTCTTGCATCAGGCCCCTTGTTCCTGTGAAGCCTGGCAGCCACATCATGTCTGGTCTCATCTCAGTCCTGCATCAAGAGTCTGGGTTTGAGGTATCCTTGCCAGTGATATCATTTTACTCTGTGTTCTTGGGCAACTGACCCAACGGCCTGTTTTAAACAGACGAAATACTTCCCTTTTCTGAGGTTTTCTGACTGTTAAGCATTTTCCACTATGTAGTTGCCAGTTTATTCTGTCCCTTCATTCAACCGCAGATTCTCTCCTCCATTCCCCATAACAGCCTTCAGCTTCTTCCTTTCTTGGAGTATGGGTGCCATTTGAACTCTTACCTTCTACACAAGCAACTCCATGTACTTGGCCATTCTGAAGGGTCAGTAACTCTTCAGTGCAGATTTGAGTGACCTGTCATTAAAACTGCACTGTCCCTATTCTTGGTCCAACCCTCCTTTTCTAGAAGACAAGGGGCAAGGAAAGGCAGAGGATTCCTCAGAGGGTACCACCTCTCCCTCTCTGGAGCCTCCTGTGGAGAAGTTACCAAGCCTCTAGTGAACAACTGGCTGATTGGGCATCTGCTTCCAATCAAACCAATATCCTCAGTCTGGGCTGTGACACCTATTGGGGAAAGTTGTGTGCTCAGCCTTATCTGACCTGGTCCTCTTTCTTCCTTTTCAGATCATGGGAGATGTGAAGTTGGTTGCCTCATCACATGTTTCCAAAACCTCCCTAAGTGTGGATCATTCAGGGCTTAGCTCTATGCCACTGATGGAGGCCCCTGCTTTCATTCTGCCTCCTCGGAACCTCTGCGTCAAAGAAGGAGCCACAGCCAAGTTTGAAGGGAAGGTAAGAAGCATGTCTGGCTGGGATGCTTACAGTGGATTGGGCAAGACCATTACTCCTTTGGGAAGCTTTTCTTTAGCAGGCCCCAAATCATAGAAGACTTGGTTTTTTTGGGGGGCCTTCATATAACTGGGTACCACTTTGCTCTTTTTCTTTAGTTTATGGTGGATTTTAGTGTGTTGGAGAAGTTAGGAATGGAGAGGGATATATAAGCTGGCCATCCTGAGGTGTTTGCATTGATGTAGGTTATGTTCTGTGTACATGCTGTCTAACCACAAAAAACATGGCCTGATGGCAGAAAGAATACAAGCTTGGTCTTAAATATGTACCCTGCACCTGAGAAATTGAGCATCTACTAAGTTTACTCTTGTCTTTTCTCTGGTAGGAGTATTTGGTTACTTGACCTTGAATAATGGATGAGTGATGATGGGATGAGACCCCTTGTTTAAGCCCTATTCTTTTATAGGCTTCCACTTTCTCTTTTCCAGATGAACATAACATGACAGTTCCTTATCACTTTATAGAAGTGACAAATAGGGGAAGACAAGAACATGAAAGAATAGCAGTAAAACTGCCTAATATTGTGCCCAATCAGAAAAGAAGATTGTAGGGTAATGTTGGGACTGTTTGTGGCCTCTACCACCATGAAAGCTGTTCTGTTGTCCTTATTCTGGTCACCATCCTCTCTTTTCTAGCAGGCAGCAGAGAAATGACGGCAAGACGTTGGGTGATCGGAAATGGTTTAGATGACCATAGAAAGGAATGAAGGTCTGATTCACTCTGGAGCATGGGTGAACCCTGAAAACATTTAAAGTGAAAGAAACTGATCAAAACAATCAATACTATATGATTTCATATATATCAATATCCAGAATGAGAACATCTGTTGAGGCAGAAATGGGGCAAGAAGGAGCAGTGAGTGGAGCATGATGGCTGATGGATAGTTTCTTTTAGGGATGAAATGATATAAAATTAGTGCAGTTGCACAGCTTCACAAATATGAAACATTGATTTATATCCATGAAAAATAAACATTGAAGAAATGCCTTAGCAAAGTCGATCTTATCTCCACCCCACCCCCACTCCTGCCACATTGTTTCTAAGAGAGGAGCTCCTTCCTCATTTCAGACAGACATGGAGGTAATGAGACAGGTGTAGCTTCTCTCACTCTATGGTGCCTTTGCTTTCATTGCTGCCTTTGAGTTGTGTGACTTGGGACCTTTCTGGCATGAGCACTGGTCCAATAGGCAGCACACCTGAGATAGTCAGTGAATCCCAGTCCTCCTTATCTGAGAAAAATCAGCTGGCTGATTCTAGTCTATAGGGTATGAGAAGAAAGGCTGATGGTAATGGTACTTCATGAAATCAAAAGTATAGCAATATAGCAGTTTTTAACAGAGTTGAAATTAACACACATTTCCCTGTTTTACAGTGAACAAATTGGTGTCATTTGATGCACTAACAATGTCAGCCACATTTCTGTTACAGTAACAAAATACCTGAGATGAATCAACTTATTATGAGGAAAAGTTTATTAATGTTCATGGTTAAAGGGATTTCAGTCCATGATTAATGGCTTGGCCCCACGTTTTGAGCATGTGGCAAGCAGATCACCATGGTGGGGAGCACATGGTAAAGAAAGCTGCTCATCTCATGGTGACCAGGAAGCAAAGAGACAAGGAGACAGGGAGGGCCTGGGGTGCTAATACTTGTTGCAAGAACAAGCTTACTACTGTACTGATGGCATAAATCAAGCTCACAAAGAAATTGCTACACTTCTCAAATACTACAATTAACATTGCTACCGTTTGGGTCTTGAATGACCAAAGGCCTCTGTGTGAAGACTAGGGTCCTAGCCCACAGCATGATTGAGAGGTAGAGGAAACTTGAGAAGGAGGGACCTAGACTGAAGTAGAACAGTACCTGGCAGCACACTGGTGCACAGTGGTGAGGAGGCAGACTCTCCTAAAGGAGTGTTTTGATAGGGTCTGTCTAACTCCAGAGGGAGAAGCTGTAGGAAAAAGTGTTCTGTAAACTAGTGTGCTACAACTGTGTGCCATTTCTGCAACAGAGAACACAGAGATATTTGCTTAGGGAAGGAACACCTTCAGTAATTCAGAACAAGGAGGCTGTTTCTTTTGATACCAGAGAAAAAGATGAACTAGGGACATTCCTGCCCTGGTATCCTCACAGGAGCACAAAGTGAGAGTTGTTTCCAAAGAGTGTTATGGCTTTGAGCAGGAGTTTCTAGCTATGAAAGACAGGGCTCCCAGTTGTGTCCCCCTGAACCTGGGAACTTCTGCTGCTACCTCCTGGCCCTATTCACAGTGCTCTGCCTCCCACTGGACACACAGTGTGCTAAGACCAGAGCTCAGTGCTTGGTGTCTTCACAGGGTCTCAGCTGTTGGTGACAGGGTTCCTGCAGCTCTTCAGAGCAAGTGTTTAAAGTGGTACCTTTATTATTCGGTCCTGTCCCCATGAGTCGACATCACAGCTCAAGAGACTTCTTTCTTGCCCCTGCCCAAGGACCTGAGCCAACTTCCTGGCCTCTCTCCTGAATTACAGCCCACAATGAAGGGTCTCTGGGACATGAGCTCCCCCACCCCCAGAAACAGCAGATAATAGGTGTATGAGCAAGTTACACAGGGTTGCTCCTGCCACCTACGGAACTAGTAGGCTCAAGTGGATTCACTCATACTTGTTTTTTATTCTTGAAAGAGGCAGTCACTGCCACCACCACTCTACCTGACATTTCCTTCTTATGTCATTTTTATACAAAAGACTAACTGAGCTTCTTCCTCTAATAATGCACCTATTCCTATTGGGAAGATGAGAATGACCTAATGTGGCCCTCATCTCTGGGTCTCATTCCCTCAGGTCCTTTAGGGCTTTTTCCACTTTAGGGAAGATGCTCTAGACAGCCAGCACATGACCCATTGCCAGTCCCCTTTTCTTAGTCCTTTTCCATGTTGGAGGCTACTAAGGCACCATCTTTGCAGCTCAGAATGGCCCAGTGACACATTAAAGTTACTGAGAGAGCTTCTGGGAAAGCTCTTCCCTCCTGTTTAAAAGGAAAAAAATTAAAAAGATGTCATTTGTGCTTTCTTATTTCACTCTTCTCCTGCTTTCTATCTTCCTGTCTCTGAGAGCCACTTTTAAATCATGAGGCAAGAAACCAGGACACTAAGCACTGGTTGTGGGCAGGAAGGAACCATAGCAGAGGGAACAGAGATAACCAGCAGCTAAGACACAGAAATCCTGAGGCCAAAAGACTCCTAACAGTAAGATCTGTAGCTGCAGTTATTCACACAGGAAATTTTATAAAAGTGATAAATAACTGATGAATACTTCCCGAGATGCATGTGGAGGCAGTATTCCCTTAAATGATGTTGATAAATAGGGGAGAAGAGATAGCACCTGGAGAGGCTGAGAAACTTTTTCAGACTTACCACTTTTTCTCATGGTGCTGGCCTGCAGTATTCTGAGTTGAGCACTGCACTGCAAGTTCAAACATTCTAGAATAGTTCACTCCTTCTTGGCTCTGGCAATTTGGCTTCGAGCAGCCAAGCCTGGGGAAAGAGGCAGCTATCCCTGTGGAAGTGTGTGGTGAGCTAATGGCTTCATGGAGGATTGCTATTTAATCAGTGCCACTTAATTCAGTCTGTCTTGGCTGAAGCTACTTTTTTAATTTTCCCTCTGAGAGTCCACAAATTGAGAAGGTTATATTTTCAGAAACTCATAAACTTTTGTCTCCTTATCTCATCTGTACTGCCTTTGGAGCTCAGAGCACCTGCCCTGAGGTCAAATGCTAGAAACTTTTATCCAGCTGTACCCTTTCCTAGGACAGGGGTCTGTGCCCACTGGCATCAAACTGCTCCCTGTACACTGGGCACCTGGGATTCAGGACCTCTCTGCCAGGTAGCCTGAGTATCTCCCAAGGCCTGCATATACCTCTTTAAAGACTGCAAAGTCATTGGGGGCCTGAGTGGCATGGTTAGGAGCATTTGTTTGTGCTGGGGCTCTGTGGTTCAGGTAACATCCCCCCCCCCCCCATAGGAGGTGGGTAGGGTGGGACTACACTGTTGCTATGAGAGGCATTCCCAGGTCTTGATGCTGGCTGGAGCTTCTGTGTGCATGGAACCAGGAGCCAGAAGCAGTTGTTGATGTAGTGCCTCTTGCTGCTCTGTGGCTCCTATGGGTAGCTGCACTGTGGATATGCTGGTTTCTCTATCTAGACAGAGTTCCATACAAAAGGAGCTGGCAGTGGGAAAAATACTGAAATTACTAGAGATCCTTCCCTTTTTCCCTGGAATTAAAAATTTTAAAAAGGCAAACATGGTCACAAGCCCTATTTGTGCTGCCGATCCGAGGAGCTATACTTCAGTGCCTTTGTGTTTGTGCTGCTAGGAATTGAACCCAAGGCCTCACACGTGCTAGGCAAGTGCTCAGCCACTAAGGTGCACCCTTGGCACATGTCAGTGCTTCTTGAGATTTCAGCTTGACTGCTGGTCCCTCTGTCACTGATGAGAGCCTCAGGATGAGCCTGGCCTTCTCAAGGTGTGTCCATGTTTAAAGGCATGGAAAGCAAGCAAACGAAACATGAGGAGACCTAACCAAGAAAGGCAGCTTCTTAGTTTTCATTATCTGCTGATGAAGTTAGAGACCCCATGGGCCAGTCACCCTGCAGAAGTCCCACCTCTGAATATTGCTACACTGGGGACCCAACCTTTAACACACAAGAGACAAAAATCCTGAGGCCACTCAGGGGCCACCTTTGCAGCTCAGAATGGCCCAGTGACACATTAAGGTTATTGAGAGAGCTTCTGGGAAAGCTCATCTCTTCTGTTTAAAAGGGAAAAAATTAAAAAAGATATCATTTATGCTTTCTTATTTCACTCTTTGGGAGGCATTACATCAGCCACTGCTTCTGGCTCCTGGTTCCATGCACACAAGTCTTTTACACACAAGTCTTTCAAGGATGCTCCAAATCCCAAACATAACGAAAGCATCCTTTTACTGGTACCTTCTTCCCAATTCACTCCCAACTCAGAAAAGTGTTCATTTGTCATGATTAGTGCCTCAAGAAATTCAAAGTGAGAGTTTTGCTGCCGTTGGTCCTCAGAAGTCTTGGTGGCATGGTTCTGGAGGAGGATGTGTTCATATAAAACAGCAGGTATAACTGTGTCATTAGACACCTGAGTAAGTTTCGTAGGTAGTTTGTACTGGAGCTGCACCATAGAGACTTAAGGTGCAGCCTGGAGTGGTGTGAGGACTGATTCTGGGCCTCCAAGTTCTGCCATCCCTATTCATGCTTTCAACTGCATTTCCTGACTTGCAATGTGCTCTTTGTATTTTGCACTGTCTAACATTCTTTCTCCACATCACCACATTGATCCACATTGTCAATTCAATTCTGGAGCTTTCTAACTCTCAGTTATTTCCTTTCAGTGTCTAAAATACACACGACTCAGTTTAACTCCTGTTATGGTTTATGTCTAGTTGTCCCCCCAAAGCCTCATGGAGTCATTGGGCGGGGACTTCTAGAGTTTGAGACTTGATCCATGATCCCTGGGATTATGGGTTTTAGTACTGATGGGATTATGGGTGGAAGTACTTCTGGGATTATGGGTGTAGCCTAGGGCGGGAGCTAAGGTGGAGAGCCTGAATGTAATATAAA